>JAOYSI010021409.1:38050-71602 GCA_025775065.1 Hiodon alosoides | reverse complement strand
AAAGTCGCTCAGATCCTTACGCTTGCCAATTTTTCCTGCTTCTAACACATCAACTTTGAGGACAAAATGTTCACTTGCTGCCAAATATATCCCACCCACGGATTATCATTGTTATTCACCTCACCTGTCACTGGTCATAATGTTATGGCTGATCGGTGTATAAATATGAATGTGTTAGTTATTTAAAACTGAAAAAAGGTCCCCTCCCTTTTGCTGTTAATAGTATGCATGCCCTGATAAAAAAATATTTCTCAATTTCTTGAGAAGAATTCCTCTTCAATTGTAAAGCCTGCCTGCCCCATTCCGATTTTAGCCAGCGTTCTAATGGGCGTGTGCTGATAAATGACTCTGATATCACTGGGAGTGCGGAATGTGGAGCCCAGCTGCCCCCTCGATCACCCCTTTGATCACAAACACCTACCTCAGGCTGCACTGACAGTGAAACGTATGTATGACAGAATAGGAGTTCACACGTTCAAAATCTATTAAGCTATGTTTTGCAGTAGACCCAAACGACACACGTCAGGGTTTCTTGGTCCACTTTAAGAACTTCAACCATTACAGCGCTGTATCAATGTCCAGTGGGTCAGAGCTGACTTTATTGTTTGGGGCGCTCTCTGTAGACTATAAAGTGAGATTATTCACACTGCTGTTCAAATCTCCTGAAGAAAGTTGGAAATGTAGGTCTTGGGATATCCGGATCTCTTTAAAAACCAAACCAATGTTATCCACTGTTAATGAAGTTCAGGGTTCATTATGAACCTGAGATGAACAAGCAAACATTTGCACAATGCCAAAACGAACCTCATGAGAAACTGGAAATATGATTATCCCAATTCCATGTAAAATTAGAGACGAAAGCCAGTGGGAGTTGCACTGTAAAATTATTAATCTGCCATTTCTCTGAATTGCTATCTCATTTAATAGGCTGCACCAGCAGATGCACGGATGTGTTTTTCGGGATGCCGGAGCCCTGACTGGTCCTGACTCATGTTGGGAGGCTACGCCTCATCTGAGGCAGATAAGTGACTCTTATCTGCCTCAGATGAAGCGTAGCTTCCCAACATGAGTCAGGTCCGGGAACCTGATTTACAATTGGGAATGCCTGAGAGTGGTGATTTGGGATGCTTCGAAGAGTCAGTGTTAGAATAAATGTAGCACAGAGCATCGGTGTTAATTATAATTTTTTTCCACGGGACGGTGAAAATTACCGTGGAAACAATAAATAAATGAAACTTCCTGTCACGGCAGAAAAACCTGGATTTACTGGCCCAGAGATTGAACTTTTACCCACTCAACGTGAAAGTTTTATTTTGGCAAAGGAACGCTCGATAAAGTTCTGGAGCATTGAGGCGGACGCTAGCAATGAGCTTCCATGCGTCCTGGCAGTCTACAAGGCATTCTTTTATCTTATTAACATTTACTTTGCTACAAAACTAAAAACCTGTATTGCAGTGCAAATTCTATTTTTTTTACCAGGTTGAGAAGGAGTATTCAGTCTGATGACTTTGTCACTAGAGGACATCACTACCTACCCTTTAATGTTGAAACTGGTATGTTGCAGCGTGGGTTTACTAAGAAGCAGTTTGTGTGTATAGCAGCTGCTCTGCATTGAAGCATGTCTTCCGCTCACTCAGCATTTGGCCAGGGTACACTCTCCCACACACTCAGAAAAAAAAGTGTTTGCCACAACAGGGTATTCCTTACTTTTGATTGTGCAACAGAAGTAAATAATTATCTGAAAATACATGAAAAATTCATGCTTCTCCCTGCTGAAAAGTTGAAAAGTTCTGGTGAATTTCCCATGAACTGTGGCATACAGGCCCAGTTTCTGTGGTACATGTTTCCTGGCTGCTGCTTTACCCACAAATACCACACAGAAAAGCAATCTTTCTAAGAATTAACCTGGTTGTTTTAACCTAATTTGATGTTTGTTTTACAGCTATAAAAGCAATTATTGCTGGTTTTTGGTCTAGCAGGCCAGGGTAGATCCAGTGTGTTTTGTTATTTTTCTGTGTTTACAATGACAAGCTTACAAGCAAAGATTAGTCATTTCATGATTTACAGTAGAACAGTAGATTTACAGTAAACAAGTGTACAACGTCGCTACAATGTTATGAAAGTGACAGAAAACATACAATCCTGGGACTAATGGAATAAAATTATGTAGTTGGCTGAATTTCAGCCAGTTCAGCTTAACGTTACATCTGAATGAAATAGTGACATGGAAGGGTTTAGGCGGTTTACAAAATTCGTATTTGATTCAAGTGGTTTGAAATGAGTTTTTACTGGCCACTGTTGCCATAAATGTTGCAAAAAAATATGTGTTATAGGTTTGTGAGAGTTTTATTCAAATTACGAATTTTACACATAAAATGGCCTACATAGCCAAATGAGTTATTTGATAATCATTCTGCAACCTACACAAATCTCACTGATGCTTGTGCCAAGAAATTGCCGGCAAGCATTCCTCTAATGAAGAAAACCCTATACTGAACCTAGTTTAAACTTAATTTGTCGTGTGGGGGATATTGTGCTTTCTGTTAAATCCAATGCCTTGTCGTCCATAAACATTTTTCATTATCAATTCTGGTCCCCAGCCTCTTATTTGAAGTACAAAGGCAGCATGTCAAGTTGAAGTTACACAGCTTTAATGACAGAAGAGAAAAAACTGATTAGATTAGAAGTGGTTTCTGAGTAAATTGATTGTTGTGTACATATCAGGAAAGTTACGCTACATGTTTTGCCAGAAAGCATCAAATGCCCACCATTAACCTTATTGCAGTGGGATGTTGTGTCTCTGCATAACTCAAAGATTTCCCGTATCTGTGATGATCTTCATTACGGCAATTTCTTTGGTTTTACAGTCGTTTAGAGCCCAGTGATTTAATCCAGTTTAATTTACTCTGGCACATTCTATGCTCAAGTGTATTCCAAAATAAATACTTGAGACTGCTCCCAAATCCTCTTCCCACAGCGTGAACTCACAGGATACAAGGGTTGTCCCATTCCTGTAAAAAGAATACTGAATTTTTAAAAATTCCGTACCACGAGTAACAGGAGTTTGAAATTCTAGAAAAATCCAGATGTCATGTCAAAATACACAAGCTCTTTAGTATAACACCATTTTCATTGATTGTTTTATTGAACCTATCGATTATTTTTCCACGTTCGTTTTCTAACTGAATTTAAAGCCGATTTCTGATCTGATTTGCTATGTATAGCTCATTGCAGGCCCTCTAGCCCTACAAAACCAGCTGCCATTCATGTTGATGCATGCTCCTACTTTTCAGAAAGCTGACTGACATTCAGGAAGCACACTGCACATGCCAACATCCTCAAACAGGAAGTGTCGTGTTTTTATCTACAAATACATCAACGTTCAGCAAACGACAGCAGCCTGTGCCATCTGCTCTGGTCATCCAGTTGTACCGAATCTCCCCTGAACTCGCGGTGACTGCTCTTTCTGACTTTTCTGAAGTTCAAAAAGCCAAAGGTTCAACATTAGGTCCAAAACAAAAAAGCGAAGAGAACCATTCCTAACAAAGACAAAAAGAATGAAGGGCGGAAACTATCGCAGGTGACCCTTTAAGAATAATTTGGCATCCCACAGCACCAAGGGCCTGTGCCATTTTAACTCATTACTGAACGATTTTTGGGGTATTTAATCAATTATAAAAATGTTATTGCCAATGGCTAGAAAATATGTATAAAAAAAACAAATATTTGGAACTGATTACTCTTAACATCTGCATAAACAATATTGTATATATACATTTGAATTGTACTTTTTAAATTCCAGCTGGGTTTAATGTTTGGGGGGGAGGGAGAGGAAGAAATTGCTCCGTTAGAGTTTAAATTTTTTATAGGGGAAATGGGTTCACTGTTAATACAGGAAGAAAGCCCTTATCCAATCTGCCAGGTTTTCCTTTTGCTGACCACAGTTATACAGTTTTAAGCACCTTAAAAACATTACTACGGCTTTTAAATCAATTCAAAAGCAAGGGGATCTCTGCTACTGAGGGTGACTAAGCACCCCCCCGTAGGTATCAGGAAACCTAAGCAGTCGTGGGCAACTCTTCACCTTGATGCCCAGGTTGATTCTGCTACAAACAAGGTGAACTTTGAATAACTGTCTCTACCTGATCACACACAATCTACAATCTGCTATCTTGTTTTACTTCTAACCTGTAATATATATTTAATGCAATTCTTTTATAGTTTTGGAATCATCCGTTTTTTTTTTTGAGACAGCCATTGAAAAACAAATTAGCTGCTATTGTACTTGACTGAAATGTTTTTTGATGTTTTACTGTAAAATATCAATTGTTGTCAACTTTGTTGACTAAAATTTAGCTAAAATGTACATAAAATATATTCCAATGAAATCTGGGCATTTTTACGGCCTTTTACGTGGCTCTAAAAAACTAACAACAAATGTATCTTTACTTATTTCTTACTCAGACACTGTACACATGTTGTGTTGGAAATTGTCTCTGAATTTCGAAGGCCCAAGCACAATTTATAAATTTGTTTCACAGATGCATAAGTACAAAATCAATTTCCTAGAAGAAAGGATATTTAAATCACTAGGCACGTACAACAAAGAGGTCAAAAAGTAGTAGTAGTAGTAGACAAAAAATGATATTCGGCCAAATTTGCTGGTTGAATTGAGCTTTTCAGGCTGCTACACAGACCTGGCCAACAAACACCGAAGAGAACTCTGCTCCGTGGAGTAGAATAGCAGGTGAATACATGTTCAGTGGACAAACTCTGTCATGTTCTTTACCTTTCATTGAGATGAATGAGAATGAACAGAATCATCCACAGAATTAGTTGTTGCTGTAGCAGAAATCTATGTGGACTGTGGGCGTATACATCTAATAATCCAACAAAAACTCTTAACAAGAGCCATGACATGCCAGAGGGAATAGTTGAGATATTGAGGTTTCCTCCCTATTGTTTGATTATAAATATTACTATGTAAACAACACTGAATGGAACCAATTCCTATGAAAACGATTTCAGATTTCAGTTTCAGGGGCTGAGTAAACTTTGCTACATCTGTCCAAATAAAAGTACAGCACGCATTTCTACTTATATATAGAGGCACTTATGATAATGTTATAATAATAGACAGATACGGGATATTGTTATAACACCTGTGATTCTATAACAAAATCCCTTAATCCCTTAAAAAAATACCTTTTAATTTTTTCTTCAAGGCTGACCTTTTGTTAAAAATGGAAGTTGCATCAAGCTGTCCAACATAGGATTGTGATAAACTAATAAAAACAACGTGTTTTTAATACTGTAGTAGTGCGATCTGCAGGAGGGGTGCATGCAAAGACATGTGAATATAAAGGACCCCCCAATATAATAGTCCCCTCTTGTGTACCCGAAAAGTGAGGCCTGCAGCCCCCCTTCCATGCAAAATAGCTGTATTCATGTTTGACTCTCAATAACCAACAACACGCCATATAAAATACACAAGTGGCCATTTAGGGCCTTTATTTCGTCATTTATCTGCATTCAAAAGACTGGCATTGCATTTGTGATGTACAATTAGGTCTTACACCGTAAGTCACAGATGCTCCTTCTGGTCAGATATTCATGACAAAAATCATTTTTGATTGGCTCAGTAATTATTAAAAATATTATGACCGGGTTTTTTCATGGTATATTGGTGCCAGAGTGGTCAAACCCTGTCTGTCAACAGAAGACTCTGGGAATAAAAATGTGTACAATGCCAGTACAAAGATTGGCTCATTACTTGAAGTACCTAACTTATACTGCACCAGCAGCGACTAGCTAGCTCCAGAGGGGTTAGCCAACCTTTATTTGAATATTTACAATCACAATGACTCTGGCCTTGGTTCAGAACAATCACAAGTGCAGAATAGTTTTGCACAAGATTAACAATTAACAGTTTTTCTCAAATCCAAAGTTTAAGATAAATGGTATAGCAGTGGGTTTGGACCAGGATAAACCTGCTCCATGGCCTAGAACCAGGACAGGGTTATACTTTGCCCTCGGGAACATGTACTGAAGCACACAGTCACAAGCCCGCACACGCAGAGGGAAGTGCCTGTCTTTGTTCTGCTCTTTACCACATGTAAATAGTTGTGGTTTGTTTAAACATGTTCTATTAAAAATAAAACGTTACCACTGCTGCCCGAAATGTTTGTTAGAAATTGACTGTGCTTCAACAGGCAATCAGCTTCCAGATCTGGCAGGCTCTGTCCCTGGAATGGCCTGCTGGAACGTTGGAGAGCTTAGCAGTGAATTCAATAATAATTCAATTCATACATAACCTGCCTTTTTCTCCCTGCAGTTATATTCTGTCCTGATATTACAGCTGCGTGTTGACTTACACACAGTGATACGCTCAATGGAAATGCATGAATTTCAATTCTGTAAATTTGCTCTCTGTCAGATCCAAAAGTTGTCCCTCTGGAAGAGTTTCAGCCAGTCAAGGCGCTCTGGGTCATGTCGGATACGAACACTCTTCTCAGTCCTCGCACCGACATGGTGGAACGCCCTTCCTGAGGACATCAGACGATGTGAGATCTACACCACCTTCTAGAGGAAACTAAAAACGTACCTCTTCTGACAATACCTCACGCCTCAGTCCTGAAACCGAGACTTAAGACAATACATGTAACTAAGAGCAGAATCTTCTCTAAAAGTGCAACCACTTGTATAGTGGCATGAAAAAAAATATTGTTTTTTGAGGGGTCACAACTGGCTGCCAAAGACCTTGAACCTTTAAAATACCCAAGGGTCGAAACTCACATGCTGCACACATTTTATGGGAGTGTCTAAATAGCTTAGGTATATTTTCTGGATGCAGGGCATGAGTTACGTAAGCTCTGGTTTACAACGATGCAACAACACTGTCTGTATATCCTTTGTCTGCTGAGATGCCATGCATGGACAAAGAGCTATGTGCAACACTTAAAGATAGGATGATACAGCCATCACCAAACCTGTCTGTCAACCTCGATGTAGGGATTTCTGTTGTCTCACCTACTCCCCTTGCACTCAGAAAAATTGAAATACATTTGAAAGCCTTTTAAAGTGAACACAGGACCGTTGTGACCACGGATCTAATAACACCGGATACTGTAATGTATTTCTATAATGTAATGACTTTTTTATTTTTGTGTAATACAAACAGACGATGTAGTAAACTCGTTACTCGTAGATAACGTAATAAGGTTTTCCACAGAACTTATTACATTGTCTGGTAGTTATTGCAATATCAGGTTAGCAATGACTTGTTTGTTGTAATAACTTCACCTTGATATTGTAATAACTCAGTGCACTACCTTAATGTTTTGTGTAATTCAGTTTAAGTTTCACTTTATTCTCTGCATGCGCAGAAAAACACACATACACATTGGCCAACGCAGGCAGGCACTGTTCTGCCTTCCAAAAGGGGAATCATGGTCTCAGTTTTACAACTTTAAAGATATAAAATTATGTTCTGTGCAGAATAAGGATAATTTCTTACAAATGACAAGGTATTCACTTTGCTAGGTAAATCTGATCAAGGTCCCCACTTGGTTTGATCTGATCATAAGTGAAAAGGTCTTTTAAAGAAAAATCGTCAGCGTTATACAATGGAATATATAATGTATAATTATAATATGGAAACCATTGTCCCCTGCGACTCACTGCCACTCACATGGGAAAAAATATTGTGCGACCTCCCCAGTTATTATACCTTTTAAAATTATACTAAAACACAGTATATTGAAGTGCTTTTTGGGCATTTTAGTTAGTTATTTAGTTGGTTAGACTTTATTGTCCACCCTTGGCTGAAAATTGGTCTTGGCCCTCGCCATACAATCACAATGCAGTTAACAACACACAATATCCACAATACATAAACCAATAATATACAGCATCTACTTCAACATAAGCTAAATATTCACATTCCTACCCCTTATTCAGAAGACCTATTGCATTTGGTACAAAAGTTTGCTTGTATATTGCCTTAATTGCTTTTAATACTCTATAACGAAGAGGAAATGGTAATAATTCAAAAGCATGATTCAAGGGGTGTGTCGTATCTCTCATTACAGCCAAAGCTTTTCTCAGAGCAGCAATTTCATGTAATCGATCGACTTGACTTGGCTTGGATCCTATGATTTTAACTGCCATTCTTGTAATTCTGTTTAATTTTACTTTATTCACAGATGTAATTCATCCGAACCACATAACATTATATCTGTTAGGGGCCCTGGGTAATTTAAAATCAATTATTTTGTCTTACCAATATTTATCAATAAAGAACTTGCCTTACACCATTTTTCTAGTTTTAACACCTGCTTTTCATACTCAGAATTTACACAGGTTGGATTTAAAGGTTTATGTAAAAAAATTTACAGTTTTTTTATTTATTTTTGTGGCAACTCCCTGAGTGTAGGGCGTGTTGCTACTTGCAGGATCGATGGGAGACAGTTTTTAAAAGAAAACAATTTCTTTTAATATATTGGGCAGAGGTACAAAAAGGCACGATCCAAAAGCCAGGGTCAAAACACGGTTCAAAATGTCAGTTGCCTAAAGAGGTTCTCATACTCAAACAGGATCAAATCACAAATCAGGTTCTCTTCCAAAAAATAAAAAAATAAAGACAAAATGCTCCAAAACACATACTCTCGCTCACATTAAGAACGCCAGAATGTCAGGGTACCCGATCTTAAAGGGGCATGATACAGATTCCCGACCCACCGTTTTGCGACAAGCAAGCCCTCAAAAGAGTATAATCATTAACTTTCATATTTAAAATGTATTTTGTCAAAAGTAAACGTGATATAGCATTGATATAGCGTTATTTAACCGCATTGTTTTGCCGTATGTACAAACAACTGATTATGCAAAATAATAATCAATGCAAAAAAAAGAAAAAGAGAACTCTACTCTGAAGACCGGAGCTGGCCCGAACTGAGGAAGGCAAATTATCTTCAACCCTTGGGTCCTTCAAAGGGCAGGTTCTGTAGGCTAAACGTTTTTCGTGTACGTCAGTACTGAAAATCCTGATTCACAAAGGTATGTGGATGTGATAGGAAGTCTGCCAATCAGAGGCTTTAAGCATGAAATTGTTACATTTAAAAAATGAAATTATGAAAGCCTGTGGTTCAATCAAGTGACCTGGTCCTGACACGTAGTGTGAGAACCGCTGGTATAGAAAGATTCAAACCTGTTCACATGAGTAAATGTGTCTGTCTGTCCTTCTGTGTGATTGTCTTTTAATGTTGCAAAATGTGACACTTGAAGTGAATTAAACAAAACATAAAAGAAGTGCCCATGGTAAGTTAAACAACGGTTACCTGTTAATGTAATAACTAGCAGATAATTACTATTACCTGGAAATTTTGTGATCATATAACATAAAGAAATAATGTGTCCATAACTTAACCCAAAATAAAGTGTCTTCATTCTGTCTTTTCATGTTTAACTTGCTGAATCCTGTTTGTTGGGCTACCGGTTTTGTTTAACGTTTTTTGTTTGTCCGTCATTTAGGCCTGCGATAAAAGGTCTATTTGGGATTTCAACCTTTGTGCGCAGTTTACACAAAAGCTGATCTTTATTTCATGAATTGTTTCATTCATGCTTTACTCCAGGATTCATGGGTGAGAAAATCCCTCCGGTGACATATCTTCAGCCCTTTCGTAATCCTCATCGCTCCTCTTTCATCAGCTCCTGTTCAGCTCCGTCCCCTGTAATCCTCATTGCTCCTCTTTCATCAGCTCCTGTTCAGCTCCGTCCCCTGTAATCCTCATCGCTCCTCTTTCATCACCTCCTGTTCAGCTCCGTCCCCTGTAATCCCGCTCTTTCTTTCCTTTGACGTTGAAGGAACTGCGGCACAATTTCAAACTGTTGCCAGTTTTTCGATCCTCTCTTTAGCCTGGTTTGGATTGCGACCTGGTTCTGATCCCCACTGTCCTGGAGGTTGCACCCGGGCCTGGGGTTTTCAGTGCGCTTCTCCTTGAACTGCGTGTTAATTGCTCCGCGTGTGCTACAAAAGATTGGCGGTTGTAACTGCATTTTTGCAGAAAAATGTTATTATTAAAACAAATGAGACAGAAATAAAAAATATAGCTGCAAGCCGCAGGTACAAGCAGCAAAGGGCAAATTCAGGCCATGTGGTGCCTGGTAGACATGTGGAAAAGAGTGTTGAAGTATGCATAAATAGATGTGCCAACTTCGCAAATGCTGTAAATTGATTGGCTTACTATTTAATGTAAATAGATTGGTCTTACATGTTTACCAACATTTTTTTAGAGCTTTTGAGAGCTTTTTTTTGAGAGAGGAGCGTTTGAAGAACTTGGAGAAGAGAAAGTTGCATAACGATTCAATAAACAGTCGTTGATGAGATTTAAGTGAGATTAGATATTAGAGATTAGATGAGATAAAAAAAAACTAAATAGCAGTTAACAATACTTCTTAAAGAAAGATCCTACAATTTTTGAGAAAAAGGCAGTAAATGGCAACTCATATTGTAAAGCACTATAGATTTCATAGCACATATTTGTTAAAGAAGCTAATAACATAAATGTTTGTAACTACAGGCCTAGACAAAACTGAAAACATGATGCTAGCTATTTTTTTTAATGATATGATACACATGCTTATTTCTTATGCTAATATATTTTTAAAGATATGTGAACAAAACAACAGTGATCGGGACTGTATGACATGCAAACATAAATGCATTGTTTCACAGAAAACTGAAATTTAAAAACTGAGCTCTACCTTTCGCGTCTAAAGTGAAGTTATCTAAAGATATCTATATATATATAAGATATTTAAAGATCAAGATAAATTCTGAACAAGATTTCAATAATCCCAGATCGGATCCAAGATTAATATGCGGCTCATCAAATTCAAGTTTCAATTCGTTCCCGAGACTTATGATGCCATTTGGGAACTTCTGTGGGTTTTCAGGGGTCAATGTCCTTGCAACCACTCAGCACCAGAAATAGAATTCCTAGCAACATATAAAATACAATACAGACTACAAAGCAAATATAACTATAGTTGGTTCATTGCCTAAAAAAATGAAAAACTGGATGATTTTGTCACGTTTCCAAACTGTCTTTTTATGACACAGCCAGCAAAAAAGTCTCCTATGCCTTATAAATTTGTTGCCATATTAAATATGTCATCAATAATTTATTGTCATCTAAGCCTGAGAATGTAGTGATTTTCTCGAATTTATTTATTTTTTCTAATATTTTCGAATAATAAATATATTAAAAAAATGAATACAACTAAGGCTTGGAGCAATGATTATTCACGGTTTGGGTTACATGGTAATCACTCGCCAAGCATTAAAAAGGATTTTGATATTTTACTGTGCGTTTCTGTCACTACAGTGGGATTTAATCTTTGGTCGTCAACGAGGGAGACGGAACTTTCTTCTGACCTTGATCCGTTACATTTGTCCTTCTCAGGTTCCTGATGTTTGCCCTTGCTTCTGTGGACGTGACGGAGCCTAGCTGATCTTCACCCGGGAAGTAAACAGACGCTACCTGTTCGCGGTCTGTACTGTGGAGATTCTCTTCCCTGATTATTAACGTGTACAATGCTGCCTGCGAAACTTACCCCGCCTGGCTCAGTTACCTGTGTTGCTGGCTGAGAAGGCCAGCACCCAGGAAATTTGGCTTTCATTAGGTACGTGGGTGTTGTATGCCCAGCTGGTGATTCGAGGGCCTTTGCCAAAGTAGTATTATTTCTTTCCCCTTGTTTCAGTCGCATTTATAACGTAAGTCTGTTGGAAGTGTTGTCCAGTTGCTGCCTTTGGTTTACATTGCTTTTAAACAAGAAATTGTCTTTTGAAAAGGTTTTCGTAGGCTTGTTTGTAAACGCATTCTAAATTGTGGTTTATGGTCCGAGTTAGTAACAGGAAATCGTGCACGATTTGTCTAAATTGAAATGGCAGCAATGAAAATATAGCATATTTTTGCCGTTACTAATTGATTGAACAGGCGTCAATTTTCTCTTCTCAATGTAAATATTTTGTTCCCATGGTACAGCCCTGACAGTTGTTTCAAAGGTATTTGCATATTCGATGTCATGCATTTATATAACATCCGTAATGTGGAATTTTGAGAGCCTTAACAAGGACGTCAGTTATAGCTCGTGAGTTTCAGTTAAATGAAAAGAACAATAACATATGACCGTTTACAAAAATGATTCCTTTGTCACTTCACAGCTTATATCGCCAGGTGAGCAGAATTACAATGTGTCCGTTCTGCTATATTTTGTTGCTCTGAGTTTACTGTAGGGTTAGCAGTTTATCTCCAGTGGTTACAGTCCAGTGGTTACAGTCCAACATTCAAAGCTTCAAAGCTGCTTCAGAAACAGGTATCAATTAAACTCAATTTTCAACAGTCACCTCAGGTCACGCTATCCATCACATTGTTGTCCCCTGAGAATTGACTTTTAAACTTAATTACATGGGAACTGTGTGTGGGAGGAGCCTCAGGGGTTTGCTGACCCTCAAAAATAAGTGATGTTTTCACATGAACTATACTGTAAAAATATAGTATATAACATGTATTGTAGTAGCCTGAGGTAAATAACCAAGGACATTTCATCTTTGTAGGACTGAGTTCATTGGCTTGTGGTAGTAGTAGTACACAATTTACTCTAGTGCGTTTTAATTCCATGATCGAGTGGAATAAGGAATTTATTATTTATTAATATCAGGCCTATTCATTCAACATTATAACAAAGCATTGCTGAAACTACCAATGTACTGGGCCGGTGAGACATAGAGACATAGAATATTTTAGTAAAATGGGCATTCCATGGAAAAATTCGGAACAAGCATTGACATTTATAGTAGTGAACATTTATAGAACCTAGGCTGAGGACAGATCAATATCTTTTTCCCACTAATTGCGTTTTACATAATCGTTGTTGATAAAATGACGACAATGATATCAATCTCATTTCCTGGAATACATCATTATTATACATTCATTCCTACATTTTAATACACTACAACATAGTCGCACATGCCTTCGGAGAACTGCATGACCCATTTAGGCACACATGGTGGCAAAACAAGGAGAACCTCTTTGCCAACAATCCCACATTTGCTGCCTCAATACCTCTAGTAAGTCATAACTGGCTCCAGACTCCAGACTCCATCGTGCGATCATTGTCATGTAATTACCAAAAACGTACAACGCACTTAACTTAACATTAGACCAACTTAAATATCTATTAACCGTTATAAATCTGCTGTGTTTTAAAGCATCGGTTTTTACTTGTAAAAGCATTTTACCCTGAAGATTTGACTCTCCAAACACCAACCACTGACACAAATTCCTCACACCCATCACACATTCACACAAGCACTTCACCATTAGAACTTGACACATACAATGCACAAATATACACACTCTACACGCAGATGGTGGAAATTCTCTGAGTCAGAATGCACTCAGAGATCACACGATTGTAAAGAAGCATGTTTCAAGTAACAGGAATGGGATGTAACTTGTTTGCTACTTTTGTCTGCTCTCGTTTTCATTTTAAGATCACGTGTCCTAATTTTTTACAGTTTACAGTTATCCACAGCCAAGAGCATTAGCTCCTTTACAATACAGAAAATACATTATCAAAAGGGAATAGTAATGGACAATTTTACTGCATTGTAAATAGTAGATGTGCTGTGACTCTCTTACTACATGAGAGAAATGGATGAAACAGGCAACAAGCAACTCTGCAGCATATCCAAGAGAAGATACCTGTCACGTGGTGCAAAGCACCAAAGCAAAAACAACCCCATGGGCAGCTCCAATTAATAAACTTAATAAAATTAATACATTTCTATTAACTAAGTTTTTAAACAAAATACGAGAAGAGAAGAGAAGGGAAGAGAAGAGAAGAGAAGAGAACCGAAGAAAAGAGAAGAGAACAGAAGAAAAGAGAAGAGAACAGAAGAGAAGAGAAGAGAACCAAAGAAGAGAAGAGAAGAGAACAGAAGAGAACAGAAGAGAACAGAAGATAACAGAAGAGAAGAGAACAGAAGAGAACAGAAGAGAACAGAATACAAAAACAATACCTCGTCCCGACTGAGGAGAAGTGCAGGGTTTAATTGGAAACAGAAAACCAACGGGGAGGTGCATGGCCAATGGGAAATGAGGTGGTCAGCCATGGGTCTGTGGAATGTTAAGTGAACAATTGGTTGACAAGAGCTAGAAGTTGTGACTGAAAACGAAAAGTGAGGGCCAACTGCAACAATACCACGTACTGTATTGCAAGCACCAACCTTTATGCAGGAAGCTCTCTGATTGTCAGCACACGCGGACTTATCGCGATGGCACATCTGTGGTGGCTCACTGCCAGTTGAGTCTCCGAGCGTTACCAATGATGCTTAGTCAAAACAAAGCATAATCTGTCTTAACTCTGGTTTCGAGCTCCACCCTTCTCAGAAAAAGAGAAATTCTGCCTCCCCCGAATTTGAGTGGACACAGCTTGAGTGGATGTGGAAGGATCTAGTGGCCAGTGGCATCTGCACTCAGGCCCCCAACCTTAGTCCTGAATCTGGTCTCTACACTGCAGGTGGAACTACAAAACTACAAAGAAAGTGTAATGATTCCTACGCACAGCACACAAATGTGTGCAAAACACCGCCTACACTTGTTTTCCTGTATCCCTCCCTCATACCCTACCCGCTCCAATGCCCTGTCTTCCCTGGCCCACACCCAACTACAGTAGAGGGGAGAGGAAGGAGAAGGTGAACGTGAGGGGGAAAGCACTGAAGAATACACAAACGTGCCTCAGCCAAACATGTTGAGGGTACAGGTAAAACACAAAATAAGACCCCGCACATAACACCATATCCCGGATGGCTGGCTCCAAAGGTGATGGTTGCCCAAGCAAAAACGTCTGGATGCTGGTGGCCTCCTTCTCCACATCCTACAAGGCCACAGAGCACTAAGTCAGCAGCTAGACTTCGCTCGGCCCGTGCACACTAGGGATACAGTGCCACTTACCTCCCTTCAGTCGGTGATACCATCTCCACACATTGGCCCCTTGAGTTTGGGTTTGCTGCTGGTTGGCTGGTTGGCGGCCATCCCCCGTCACCTATGTGGAGACCAGCCTGGTTATTTCTGCAAAAACAAAGACTGCTGAGGAAACAACTTCCATCCGTTGTATCCAATGTGCAGTTATGGAAATAAATAAACTTAGTTCACTGCCAAAAACATTTTTAAAAACCACGACAAAAGTAAATAAACTGCAGGTTGTAACCCTCCATAGTTTCAATTTATTTATTTTTTTTAAAGAAAGCGCTCCAAGCCTAGGATTCCCTTCCCCAGTTCCTGACAGACACAAATAAAGCATGAATGTACTTCAAACTTTTATAGTTGAGAGCCAGCTTTTTAGAGCCCTTTTGGCATGTTTTCCAGTAGGGTTTCGCAATAGTCAGATGCGGGAGGTCAGATTAATTTGCTGTGAGTTAACACTTCCTAATTAACACTTCCCAGAGTCGCATGCCTGAAGTCCCGACCAGCTGCCTTTGTGTTAAGATTTGTGTTAGATTGCTGCTGTAAGAGCAAGCAGCTGGAAACGCCGCTTCAGTGATTGGAGATACCACAGCAGAATGCCTCGTTTGACGTCACATAGTACATTTATTATGCTAATCGGTATTTTCCTTTCTGATGTCAACAGTTTCTAATGGGTCATCGGTATGGTGACTTGTTGTAAAAGATCAAACCTGAAAAGTAAAACTTTGATTCCAACAGGTCTGTAGGATCATTTGAAACTGGCGCTTTCATTTAATGCCGAAAAACAAGGTTAGCTATGAGGAACAAAGTAATTTGTTGCTAGAAAACCGAACCTGGAATAGCATATATGTTATGAAAATAGTTTTTCAGATTAGGAAAGTTGAAAACAGCAAAGGACTTTAAATGTATGTGTGTGTTTTTGACATACTGACAACCTCGGCCTTTGACAAAAATTCCTTATATCACGTTGAATTTGCCTGAATTGGATTAGATAACATTCTGCCATATTAAGAGCAACATTTTGAAAAACACAAGTTCACTCTAACAATTCCCACACTCTGAACCTAAACAATGGAGCAGTCCCTCATCCCATACTTTCCTTGTTCAAAGTAGCCAGCACTCATTGTCTAGGTGGTTTAGTTCTAGAGTCTTCTGCTTAAGTGTGGATATGTTGGATGGTGCATGTTTTACATATTAACTTACTGTCATTTGAACAATCAGTCAAATTTACTGTTTCAGAAGAAGTGGGTCTTTATACTCTAGGCTCAAAACTCAGATTTAAAACTCACATATTCCCAGTAAATAAATAATCCTAAATATCCATGCAAAATTCAGTAAGAATGAAAATGTATGATAAAAAACATCTGAATACATTTGATTTGGAACAAATACATGCATTAAACCAATGTTCATGCTCATTGGATGAAAAGAAATATAAGTTCAAACAATAATAAGCAATTCTCAGCCGGATAGCCAACAACACAGGGCAAACATATTTCATCGTAGAAATATAACTTGTGAATGAACAAATACATTGAAATACAATGAACTACATTGCTGTGATCTTTCACAGGCCGGTGTTTCAGGTATAAGAGCCGGTGTGCTTTGATTGATTTGAAAGGCTCCAGTTCGAAGCAGCGAAATTGACAAGCACCCCAAGCCAACACGTCTTTAAAGCAGTGCTGAAGACTTTCTCAGTGTCCCTCAGGTACGGACATCAGAGGACCTTAGGTGGGAGAAACTAAGGTTTCAGGACAGAGTGTATGACCTATCACTCAGGAGTCATTTCAAGTCTTCAGAGACCGATCCTTTAAAAAAAAAATTTTTTTCCCATGCTTGACATGCCTGTATCAAGTACGTACATATTTATGCTCCGAGGTGCACAGTTCATACGTATTTTTTTTATTTATCTTGGAAAACATTCCTAGGGGAGAGGCTAGTTGTAGTCATGGTGAATGGCCGCAAAGGAGCAGTTTGAGAGCATTTTCTCTTAATCCTCTCAGACTTTTTGTAGACTGTATTCACTGCCCTTGTCAAATGACTGTCTCTGCAAAAAAATGGTTTATAAAGTATGAAAGTACACAACTTAACAAAAAAAAACTCAAATTTGCAACAGAAATAAAAAAGAACTACCAGAAATAGGCTTTAAGCTTCCTTCTCACATGCAGAATATTCCCTGTAACAGTGGCTGTGGTTAAATTTAATTGGAACATATTGCAAAAGGTTTTGAATGTTTTGTATTTGTGGGGAAATTCAGGGACATTTTTTTTTTTCAGTTGACTACGGCCAGGACTAAATCAAAGCTCTGGCAACCCGCACTTAAAATAACTTTTAATTAACTTCTTTTTTTCTTTTTATGAGTAGAAGAAAACATTATACTTAGAAAATTTTTTTTTTAGATACAATCTTATTTCATGCAGTTAGCGTGTTGTCAAAGTATTGATTTTGTCCCAGCCAAGATTTGATTATAAAAGTTGCATAACATTGATTCAATTTGATTCAAGTGTTCAGCATCAGAAAGCTATTTGTATTCAGTCATTTGTATTCTGTTGTATTCATTTGGTAAAAAGGTTAAAAAAATAAAATTTTAAAAAAATCTTGTCACTTGCTTTAAAATAAATGATATATGATGTTTAACAGATAGTCTATCAGATAACTAGATAAAATAAATACATAATTTTAATTAGCCTTTTTTTTTTTTGATTTTTTTTAGAGGGGGGTTATAGAAAACATTCTTACTGCATAAACAACGTTAACCACAAACCAATGTGAGGAAATGCATGTGTGTCTCAAACATCCACAGCATTTTGTTTCTGTGGCATTTCACACATTACTGTTATGTTTAAACAATAACTGCAGAAACATAGTTTATTTTGTCCCAACCGTATACCTGTTTTAATGGTTTTGTTTGATATAGTAGGTGTGCAAAAAAACTCACATATTACTCTCTGCCCTGTAATTCATTAATCTTGTGGAAACCTTCTGACATTCTTGGACCTTCATTAATTAAGTGTCATATCTACTGTTAGAGAAGTGGGACGGCTAAGAAGGCACATTTCCAGAGAGAGCAAGCTCAGGTACAGAATCTTGAAGTAAGCTGTAACGTTCGGTTTGACGTAGGTTTCCTGATGGTGTCCAATATTGTGCACTGACCAGACCCTGCCTAACATGGGGACTAGCGTCATGTTTTTGGTGTATGCTACATTGGTGAGATTAAGAGGAAATCACTAGGGAGGATATTAGAGGGAATGTGTACAAATAGAGCATGATGCCATTGCAGAGTCAGACCGGGCTATATGTTGAGAAAGGATATGATAATATCGTCCAGGGGCAGGTATATCCATGCAAAGTATCATCATATATATATAGTTTTAAAATAACGTTTTAATACTTTTGTGTTATTTTCATATCACAGCAAGGATGACCATGCAAATCTGGAACATATTTAGGACATTTAACTGTTCTTTAATTTAATTATTTGTTTGTGTGAAATAGTTAATTGTACCTCCATTATATACATTTGTATTCGATTATAAAAAGAGTTATTGTACAATTCTCAAAATCACACAGATGATTGACAAGGTTTGTAAAGAATGCTGTGGTTCTTTTTTATTTAGCAGTCACTACTGATCCGGTCCAGCCTTACCATTATAAATAAACGATAAAGTAGGTTTACCGGTTTTAGCGTGCTAATCCACTTCGGACTCTAAATATAGACGTGGTTTTGTTGCAGCTTGTTTAATGTAGCTGGTAGACATTGAGAATTTTGTTAAAACTTAAATGGAAAATTATGGAAAATTAAAAAGGCTTATGTACAGACCTGTGCAATGTTAGTTTTCAGTCTTACTAAATACTAATTACATGACGATAAACTTTCTCATAAGGTATTAGCATTTTAAGCTATTCACATGCACATGCACATTTAACAAGCATGCTAAATCGCGTACTTGCAGAAATATTGTCCATAAACATGTTTGTTTGTTCTGACCATCACCAAAACTCCTTAGTTCTAAAACATGCAGCAACTCACGTCGTAACAGGGCTGTGACCTTTATGACAATTCTGTGGTTCTTAACTTCTCATCATCGATGGGCGTCTGAGATATTTAATACAATGTATTTCAGTCGAAACCACTGCGTTTTTCCCCCACACCATAACCTCGGTTTCTATAAGAGGAAGAACACCATTGACGCAATATTTCCCCCACAGTCATTTGGATGTTTACATAGTAGTAAAAAGTTCGTAGTAGAGTTCGTTCTCATTGGCCCAGTTAAAGATGACCTGAGAATTTGAATGGAGTTCTGTTAAACCATGAAACATTTATTTGCAAATTTGTGCAACTAGCAACCACTGCTGTTCATCATTATTCTTCTTCTTTTGTGGTGGGCATTAGAATATTGGCAAATATGCCGCTCTTACGAAGTCACTAATAATAAACTTTCCCTGCAATATGCAATTAACAGTTAGATACTCGGCACCATCTCAGTGCAGAAACACTCATGGGGTAGTGCTATAACCTTACAGTTAAGAAAGATTCTTATAACATAACATGATTGCATAATTACACACAGTATATTTCATCAGAGAGGTATAGATTAAAGGAGCATTTAACAGTTATTCAAACTGGAATGGTTGCATTGCATATGCTACTATGAATGGAATCACGAGAGCCTTTGGTTATAAAATTAAGCCTTTGGTTTGACAATTAATTTGAATATAATCGTATTCAACAGCATTTTCTTAGTTCCGTAAGTATCTTGTTTCTTCTACTTATAAGGAAAGGTATTAAATACAGATGTAGTGTGGTTAGCGGGTTGCCAAAGTTTGGATTTGGTCCCGGCCTAGGAAGAATCAAAAATAATGAATGTCACTTTTTTCTCCACCTTTACTCACATTTGGACTCATTGAAGTACATTTCAATACTGAACAGAATGGATATATGGGTCTCAGCATGTACAAAGAAACAGGAAGTCAGCCACCAGAGCTACCTTTTTAAAATACCATGGCTTAATTAAGCCTCTTCCGTGGTACGCTTCAGAATGCCCAGTCAACCCGCAGAATTTATAAACCCAATATAGTTGTAAACATAAGTGGCATTACAAAACAACCAAACTAGTTTTTCCCACTATGCATGCAAATTTCGCAATCACGTTGACCTCTGTCAACAAGGCAATGTCTGCTGTATTTCACCAATTTAGCACAACAGAATGTTTTAGTTTATATGCCCAGGCATTTTTAGGAAATGTGTTTCTGTGCAACGGACCAGAGAGTTATTTAAAGGCGCTCTATGATATAGCGGGCCTCTCTTCTGACTTTAAAAGAGGCAGGGCCAGGCTGAGTGTGCACGTTAGACTTCCAGAGTGCATTTGTCAAGCGTAAGAGGCATTTTTGTTTGTGTATTTTATTTTTTATTTTATCCTGACAACGTAATGTAATTGAATGACTAAGTCGGCCTGGATCAGTCTCAGTGAGCCTAGGATTTGAGTTAATTTATGACAAAGGTGGGGAATGGACCTGGCTTATTTTTTAATATGTGCTCATCTTGCTCCTGGTTTGCCTCGCCACAAAAGGCCTTTGGCGGTTTGTTTGCTGAAGCCTTGTACTCAGTTAAATGGGTTTGTTGTTTTTGATGACCACTTTCCATCTTCATTGCGCTTGGTTCTCAAATTTTAATAAATTTTATTATTTCATTGATTTGGTATAGTACATTATTCAGTTTGTTTTGGCATCCTGAACTGCACAGACAATGAAATCTTGAAATCTGTCTCAACAAAAACAACAATAGCAATAATAATGATGATAACAGTAGGAATAATACTAATCTCACAGGAATCATTTTTGTTTGGTCCCACGACCCTGTTTATCTGAAATAAATACTAAAGCTTTTTCCTTATAGGACCTTTGTTTTAATGTCACACTTTCCCTCCTCTTAATACAAAAACCACTCCAAGGAAAACAGGAAGCACCAGTTCAGTCTAAATGGCCCTCCACCATGAGTTGGTTCGCCATTGTGTCAGTCTGTTTTTGTCTTTTAGAACATCAATCTGGTTCAGGGTCAAAATTGAAACCCAGAAAGGGTTCAAAAATTTATTTTTATTTTTTTAAACACAAGCTATCACTGCAAATGATTAAGACATTTTTTCGCAGCTTTACTCTTTTCATCTCATTGCTCTTCGTTATGAGATGTGTCTCCCATACATCGCGTAATAAATCAATGAGGGGTACACAACCAAGGTATTCATATTGTTTTTTATAACGCATGGATCAGCCGGTAACATGCGCTATTTTTCCTCTGTCTTCTCCACTGGGTATGGGGATGTTGAAATTCTTAAAAACACAGCAGCATGACGCCATACATGTGTTAAACCATATATAATAGATAGCAGTTTTGACACAGAATTCTTAGAAAGACTTATCGTCTCGGTTAAAGGTTTCCATCGCGCGTGTGATACTTCTGCTTGCAGTTATAAGGCTGACCTTGTCCATGTGCTTTACAGACTTCCACATAATGGCATTTCCCGAAATGAGCAGGGTGGGAGAGGACATATGTAGCATGTTATTTGTTCCCCCATAATGTATACAGATGACTAACAGCACTTCAGATGTGCCGTTGTTGACTTTAGACAAATAGCTCATAAGAAAGGGTCATCCTCCGATAGGCTGCAATTAATTAAACGATTTAGGCTCTTTTCAGATGAACTAAACGTTCCGAGCATTAACTATTAATTACCACTCAGTAAATAACACTTTATTCTCAACCACTGTTACCGAATGCAACTTGTTGCAGTTGGCATTAGCCTGTTTAGAGAGGTTTTTAGTTTTTTTGGGGGGGGGGGTTGTTGCAAAATAGGTGAAAGAGTCAAGTGCTAATCGCCTTATATTTCACCACAGGACAATATTTTACCTTTCTACCAAATCGAAAATGTACTTGGACACCTCAGAAGGTTCATCGGCGGAGTGTGATGAAATGTTACTGGATAGCGAAATAGAAGAGGTGGAGCCCCAGAGAAACTCAGAACGGAAACTTCTGTTGACACGTTAATATGTGGCAATCAGTCAGCTGCACACTTCGCAGACCTGTTCCACTTCACGAGCGGAGCAATTCCAAACTTCAAAACATAACGAAGATTAGGAATAATTCGTTTCGTTGTTACAGGAAATAAATCAAATTGGAGCGGCGTTCTTTGAATGGTTATTTTTATTGAAGATGGTGACAATATATTTTTGTACGGATTTTTAATTAGCCAAAGTGTGCAATGGGCGAAGTTAATCATGTGAGAAACCCGGCGGAAAACGCGTTCAAACTAACGTTTTTTTCGGACCACATTGGAAAAGAAACCTATTTATGATATCAAATGAATTAAAGATGAGTAATAACACTACAAAACAGACATCCATGGACCCAACTATCCCTGTTATAATGTTTATATTCGGGGTTGTTGGTAATGTCATTGCCATCGTCGTTCTGTGCAAATCAAGGAAGGAACAGAAGGAGACTACTTTCTACACGCTGGTTTGTGGGCTTGCGATAACCGACCTGTTGGGAACCCTGCTTGTCAGTCCTGTCACTATTGCCAACTATGTGAAAGGGTCGTGGCCAGGAGGGGACCCGCTGTGCCAGTATTCCGGATTCATCCTCCTTTTCTTCTCGTTGGCGGGCCTCAGTATTATATGTGCAATGTCAATTGAAAGATACATGGCAATAAACCATGCGTATTTCTACAACCGTTACATAGACCAAAAACTTGCAGGCGTAACTCTTTTTGCAATTTATTTTTCAAACGTTTTATTCTGCGCCCTGCCCAGCATGGGTCTTGGACAAGTGAAGAAACAGTACCCGCAAACCTGGTGCTTTATCGACTGGAGGAGTAATGTGAGCATCCACGCCTCATTCTCCTACATGTACGCCGGATTAAGTTCTTTTCTCATCCTGAGCACGGTCATTTGTAATTTATTGGTGTGCGGGGCTTTAATAATGATGCACCGAAGGTTTGTTCGCCGGACCTCACTCGGCACTGATCAGGGAAGGATTGCCCATCTCAGAAGGAGAAGGAGTTTTCGGCGCATGGCCGGTGCAGAAATACAAATGGTCATTTTACTTATTGCTACATCCGTGGTGGTCCTCATTTGTTCTATACCACTTGTGGTAAGTAAACACATAACATACCGCTTTTTACGCAAGCTAATCGCTTAAACTCAATGGGTAAATTGATTAATTATAAATGCCTATTGGTAATCGTTAGCTGTTAAATAATCACACCTCAAAGAACTTTCAAAACTGAAATGTGCTGTAGGTTGTATATTTGTGTTAATCTTAATTAAACTAAGTATGTGTCCTATATTCAGTCGAATTGTAATTTTTTTAAGAGACGTTAAAGCAATTGCACATTTTACTTGGGTTATATTAATGTACTTTCTTCCAAGTTTCTTCTTTTAAGTAATAAATCCATCATACAATTAGTAAGACGGAAGTTTCCGCCTTGTTTTCTCGAACTCTTTTAAAAGATGAAACCAGAAGTAGAAGTTAGCTGACATTTCTGTTAAAATATCTGTAAAGTACCGTGTGCCAATTCCTGCTATCATTCGGTTTCTTTTTTATTATTTAAAAATTTTCTGTAAAAAAAATAGCCTAATTCAATTTTGTTTTCATTTTTAGAGTGAAATAAATATGCACATACATATTTAGGAATAGCAGAATATAAACTAGATTTTATTTCATAATATACGGATTAACATTTTAAATAATCTTGATGTTATTAATTTACCTTTTTTCTGCAAATGACTGAAATACATTTAAATTATTTTGAGCCAAATTGAAGCTTGCAGAGCTTTTCCGGCTATAACACGTGGTGTCTGGTGTGGAACATTATAAAAACAGCGTGTTGCTCACACAATTATACTATTATCCTGTCCTGGCTAATATTGGTACACGGGGATTTTTGGCTAGGTTTTATTGGTCATAGTGGCGTCATCATCGTACGTCTGTGTCTCAATGTAAAAATTCTGCAAGTATAATGTTTTAGTGTATGGCTTTTGTATATTCAGCAGAGCTCAAACTTTTTTCATCTCTAAATTTTTTTTTTAGAGATGGATCAATCAATATCAGTTGCGTCGTATAATTGTTTTGTAGGTGGGAATTAGATGGATCTTTTTTTGATGTCTTTTGATATTATGTCATATCTAGCATGTCTAGCATCATACGTGGTGATTCGTAACGCATTTAAACAGCACCGAACGCAATTGTATGAACGGATCACCTGTTATCTACAGACAAGTGATATATTCCAATTTTAGCCCGTATCACCAGTAAGATTAAGACGTGGATTCCATTGTTTGACACAATTAGACGGTAGTCGCCTTTAAACGTGATGAAAAAGAATGTTTATTAAGTCATCATTTCATAAACACCTGATTGTCGTAGTCAGGCTGTTAATTAACGGCTTCGACAGAACTGAAAAAATCTCCAAACGGCAAGAACTCAAGTAAAACCTGAGAAAATGCGATGGAAGGGGGTGACATTTGATATTATTATAGTTGTTGTGGTTGTTGTTGTTGTTGTTTTGTTGGATTTGGATTTGAATGGATTATTGGATTCTCCGATTTGAAAACCTGGATGAGCTGTGCTGAGGATTTATTGCTGTTGTTATCAGTAGTTTGCCAGGTTTTGATTAGAATTCATTATTAGAGTTATATTTGGACCTCTGGATTTTAATTGTAGGTCCATTTGTTAGTAAACTTTCAATTGCAAATAAAGATAAATAATAAAGAGGTTTTTTTAAAGACTTATTGTACACGCTCCAAACAAAAATCATGACTACTCTTAATCTGATCATTTTATGCTCCACGTCCTGCGAAAGCCTAGAGAGGGCCATCTCTGTGCCATCCTCAGTATCTGAACTACAGCAATATTGGAAGGAACTGGGATTGTGGCTAGAATATTACAGTTCCTAATTTTGGGAGGGCTGCAGTTGAGTGAAGTACTAATTGCTACTCCAACTAAAATGGTGTGAATGCTTTGTTTACAAGTGAGTAGGTGTGAGCAATATAAACTGATCTCTGCAATGGTGTCAGCCACAAGCGAAGCAAAGCATTTTAAAATCTTATCAGCAAAAGGGATCTTAAACAGATTACGATGAGCATATTATGCAGGAAATGCTGATAATACGTATCAGAAGTTACTTTTTACACATCTTTAAAATTCTTAGATTATGTGGTAGCGCTACAAAGGCACCTTTTATGATTATGCTGAGAAACTGTATAAATTGTATAGATCGTGATTCTAATCAAGTAATAACCAGCTCTTGTAAATGTTTATTAACAAATCGCTTTCGAAATGGCGAATTTGAAAGCACATGTTAAGGGGAAATAAATCACGACGTGAACTGAAAAGCTCTGCTGGCGGGGTCAGATCCATCCTGAAATTAGGTCAATTTAGTAATTTAAAAGTAATTTAGGTCCCGAAATTACTTTTCTGATGGTGGTTCACTTGTAAAGAGCAGGTTACAAGTTGAAATCCCGGAAGGGGTACTGCTGTTATGTCTTGAAGCCAGGTCACATTAGGTCAGTTCATATACAGCTGTATGTATATATGTACATTTTCCTCTCAAGAAACAAAAGCACATAAAGCCTATTGTTTACTATTACTATTACATACTTTGTGTCTCTAAAATATATTAATTTGACTCCTTGGGACAGGGCTGTTACAATATATCAGGCTTTTCAATGCAAAACCTTCTAGTACTAAATTCAACAGCGAATTACTTTCACTTTATTTAATATTTTTAATCCCTTAAATAAGGGGCAGTCTGCACAAAACCATGCATGTGTTTCAGTGGTCAACATGTGTGAAGAACGATGCAACATTTTAATGATCATTAATGCTTGCCATTACTATAATCTAATATGTTTCACTGGTATCCATAACGTTGTGAGCACACAGTAACATTTATTAATATTGGGCTGTGGTACAGCAGTAAGGGAGACAATTGAATTAAAGGCTTTAAGTGTCATTTGTCTTATTGAATTTAGGGGTTAACTCGGCTGGGAAGAAAACGAAACAACAACTGGGATAATTTTCACCCTCTTTCCAATGCCCATTTATTTAAAAAAGGCCACAGCCCATTAAGGCCTATTTCTGATATAAATTGTAAACACTGATAATAATTATTTAGGCTGTAACGTTTACTCTTAATTTTTACTTCCTGACTGGGTGTTTATTACTCTGGTTCTGTGGAACATCGAGGAGCGAGTGTTTCGGCCTTGACGTAGAACAGAAAGGTTTCAAGAGGTTAAAATCATTTGTTGTCGCTGTCCCTTCTGTCCCTTCAGGTGCAGGTGTTTGTAAACCAGCTCTACAGGACTCATGTGGAGGAAAACATTAGCAATCCCGACCTCCAGGCCATTCGGATTGCCTCTGTTAACCCCATCCTGGACCCCTGGATCTACATCCTCCTCCGCAAAGCCGTGCTCCTGAAGCTCATCGAGAAGATCAAGTGCCTGTTCTGCCGGATTGGCGGGCGGCGACGGCCACACCCTCGCAGCTTCATGGACGAGCCGCGGTCGTCCTCCGTCATCTCCCGCGACTCGCCCTCCCTCATGTCCCGGGAGCTGCGGGAGGTGATGAGCACGTCGCAGACACTCCTCTACCTGCCGGAGCCCGGCGAGCCCAGGCTGGGCCGCCCAGTGGAGGGCTCCCTCCCGAAGGACTACCGGGGGTCGGACTCCTCAAACGAACACAGCTCCGTCTACAGGACTTCAGCAGGGCAATGTGTTGACGCGAGCCCCTCGGAGCCGGGCGGGCCTCCTCCGTACCCGAAAGCAGAGTCGCTGCATGTGACTTTCACAGGCGAAACCTTGAACTTGCAGGAAAGATGCATATAGGCTCCTAACTAGCTACAGTGACCAGGACAGTGACAGGTGACTTCTGTGGTATTAGGCAAGACTGCAACAAACCAGCTCGCCCAAGGATACTTTGAGAATATCCTGTGCGATGCCGACAGGCCTTAAGATCTGAACTGTATTTCAGTCAGAACTGCACGGCTTACGATTCCAATGATGAGAATGACAAGAAAGGCTGCTTACATCTACTTATTACCATTATTACGCCAGGCTGAAAAAACGATGATAGGATCTCCATATACAGCTCAGTAATATCCTAATTACTAGACTGCTTATATATCACAAAGTTTCCAGGCAAACACATGAAAGGTTTTTCTTTTTTGTTCTTGCATTTCTGAATTCATATATACACGGTGAATGCAGAATGGAATCAAAAGTTACAAATATTTCAGAAAGAGATTACATTTGTTGCACTTTTTAAATTTTATTTATCTCAACCACTGAATGGTTTCGGAGGATGCTCCCAAATAAAAAATGCTAATTATGAGCATGGCTTTGAAATTTCACTGTTCCGCAACATGTCATGGAAATACACTGTATATTGTCATGAGTGTAAAATGTGAACTTTGTCCCAAATAGGCTAATTTACCAGCTTAAAACATTTCTTCTCAATGAGAAGGTTTAAAGTCAGCGTTGTCAGTTCTATTCATTTATCTTTCCTTTGCCAATTCTAAATCTAATCCAATGAGGGACTGAAATTCCATAGCAATAGTGTATTTTTTTCTCACCATTGCAGCTCAAATGAACATTACAGCTTCAATATTTCAGTGACTCCTGCAATAAACACTCCTGTGATTTTGTACTACTTCTTGAAATGCAGCAGGAACCTAAATTTAGATCAAATAAAAAGATGTTGATTCATTTACAAATTCCCAGTTGCAAAACATGTGCATATTGTTCATGTGTTTTTGTACTGTTTTTTTTTTCTTCAGTAAATTGCTTCTTTTCATTGTTGACTTTAGGTCAGATATTCGCCAGAATTGAAGAAAATTATTATTATCAGCATTGTATTTCTGGAGTAAATACGTATTTTTTCTCAGGCAACTGAAGTGTCAATAAATCTCTCTTTAATAACAATTTTTTCATTATTATTTAAAATTTGAATTGCAATTAAATGACTATTTGTTTTTGTGTGTTGTTTGGATGAATCAACTTTTTGTCCCCTATTTATTTCTTCTTAAAAAGAGTCCATGGATTAATATTGTAAATTTTACCCTATTTTATTTGTGATCTTTACACAAGAATGCCAACAAACCCTTTGGCTCCTTCAATAGCAGGTCAAAGGAGGGCTTCTGGTTATTAGTGCTACAATAATGCCCTTTCAATACACCAGGATGCTCTGGCTACAGCAAATACTAGCACAGAAGTGTCGAATCTAAAGTGGGGTTGTAAAAGTCAATAGTCAAGATTAAGGATCGCATTCCTTGTGGTCAGACCATGTTTAGGTGCATAAAGCTGCTAATCATACCCCTTTTCCACTGGCATATTAACGACCTGCCGCACATTATCCCCTGGCAATTTTTTCCAGCAGACCCTGAACCAGTCCTGGTATCTTCTCTCTGCTCTCTACCTAGTGCTAGCTCGGGACAGAGAAGTCGAACAGGGTCAGGGGCAGAGTCCACTGAACTCGTCCTTGTGTAGTCACAGTGCGCAGCGGGAGGGCCTGATACATTTCTCACAAGATTAATTTTTATAGGTAGCCTCGCCCATTTTCGTAGTTGGCACCTCGTTGGATTTCACTTGCATTTAGCAAATGCATCAATAAAAATCAAGAGAACAACTCTACTCTCAAGCAGGGGTGTCCGGTTTTGGGCATTTCTGTTTGCTTTGGTTTTTCTTAAAGCTTTAGTTTTTGGGTTATACCCCATTTGATAACATTATGAAAATATATATAATTTACAAGTGTACTGAAACAATGGATAGGCTACTATCAGTAGATCTCTAATGTAAAATGTATTATTATTTTGTTATATGATATTGGTATTTTTTCTGAAGGTAGAAGCATTTACATGTGTTACATTTTTATGAAAACAGTGGGCTCTATACTCAAAAGGATTGAACTCATTTAAATATTTTTTGTGAGGGGAATAAAATCGCACTGCCGGGTCATTTTGAAGACTTGGCGCGCAGTATACTACACGGACAGAATATTTTAGTTGCCCGTTGACTGACTGTGCTTAAATTCAGTTTTTTAGGTTGTGAATTTTAAGAAAAGAGGGGTAAATCGTTCCTTAAACTGAAGGACATTAGCACAGCTGTTTCACATTTCATGACGATCTACTGTGAAGAGAAGAGAAATGGAAAACTTAAGGCATAAAAACAATGAAAAAACTGAATACGTTTCTTTCTTGTCATCAAGGATATTCTAAAGTCACTTTTTATGTGAATTTGAAAATGCTCGTTCTGTCACGTCAGATCAGCTGCAATAGCAAACGTCTGATTGGTTTGTCATTAAATGGCCTAAATATCGATGATTAATGATGAAGAATTACTTTTAAATGCACTAATATAAAATAATGTAAGAAGTTATGTATGGGTCCAGGTTTGGTGTGGGTTTTTTTAAAATTTTTCCACTTCCGCCTCCCGCACACAACTCTTCCTGTGACAGGGCCTGTGATTTAATTGACCTTGGCTTGGGCAGTGCAGTGGGAAAACACCAGGCCAGTTCAGCTTGGTTCCAGCTTGGTGTGGCTCGAGTCAGATGTGCTAGTGGAAAAGGGTTATTTCCCCTTTCCTTTCCTTATCACCCTAGTGTAAAAAGCTGTCTTAATGAATATTTACATTTGGCCCATAAATTTTCCATGGCTGCGTGTTCAACGTGAAGTTTGAGTAGGGCTCCTGGCTTCAGTTTTGGTGAACTTTCATGCGTATCAAAGTACCCATCTCACAGATCCACCTACAGACACTGCCCTAGTGTGATTTCTTACAAAAGGTCCTCTCCTGGCCACTGATCCTTATGTCTTCCATTCTGGTAGGTCACAACAGAAGTGCATTGAAAATTCCATTTCCATTTATTTCCGGTTGGTGACCACATGTTCTATGCTGTTCGGAGTGGGATGAGGACTGTTAGTGTACTTGATGGGGTGAATGGAACGGCACCAGGTTCTAATTAGATTTTGTATGTTTCCTTTATCAGTCTAACGAACAGTTAGAAACAAAAGAAACATTTGTTGCAAAAAAAAAAACATTTTTTTAACCGAACCTTTTTAATTGCTAATTTGAATACAGTCATTTGAGGTTTAGTGAGCATTTTAGTTAAACACAATGCACTTCCAAGGTGGCTACAGAAAGGTGCTAAAGGAAGCAGGTGAAATGTTGCATGAGGGGCGAGCTTTCTCAGTATCATCCAAAAAAGTTCCTCTACTGTCTTGAATTCCTTAGGAGACAAAGGTATTTGCATCAGCATACAAATATCTGTTTTAATTCAACCAGTGAAGACTGATGTAATCACTTGTACTCAGTCCTCACATAGGAATGCCGTGTTGGGAAGTGATTAGTGGGGTATATGAAGTCATCGGGCCGCGTTCTCAGGAGAGTTCTCACACGTTTTTTTTTTAAACCATCTGCACTTTCAGTGTCGTTTCATGAAACCCTATCTGCGCTTGTACTGGTAGTCAGGAGCGATGGCTCCACAACCAACATTTATTAGCTCTATAGTCCCGTCAGTTGTCGGAATATCCAAACAAGGGTGATGTGCCTAGTGGCCAATTGTCACAACTGCCTCTACCTTCAACTACAACAGGTCTGCCAAATGAATCTCATTTCAAATCGCCCACTTTTTTTCACAGCGGTCAGAGACACCCCATGTGGCTTCAAATATCTGCTTCCTGAATTAGTCCTTGAAGGGCCCAATCTCTGATGAAGGCAGTGACATAACACACCACGCAGAAGGGGGCTGTCCAATCATTTGTTTCATTTCAAGTGGTATATTATTCATATCCGCACAGGTAAGGGTTGGAGCTGATGTGGTTCGGTCTGGCTTATCTTGATAGTTAGCATAGTTAGCAGTTTTCCGCAGTCATGTTGCCGGTCCTTCTTGCACCCCCACCCTTTGCCTAACAATCCCTATTGTTTCACAATAGCTACTTAGTAGACTAAAAACATTTGCAAAATTTAAATTTAATTTAATTTAAATTTAAACTTTCTGTTTAAGATAACTATTCAGTCTTGTGGCATGACTAATATCATTCCTGCAATGCAAGAGAGGAAATTTCTCTGGACTTGGAATTTGCATAAATTCCTTTGATACATGTTAAGTAACAGATTCAAGTAGTCTGCAGGGTTTTCCCCTTTTTCAGGTTTAGTCTCCTAGATCTGTCCCCAGGTAGGTAGTGGGCTGCTTATCATATTTAACAAGTCTCCCTGTCTTTAGCTTCCACTTCAGTAATGCAAATTTTGTTGGCTCTTGGCTATGAATGTGTATGGGCCTTGTGTTTTTACTGACTGTAGTCAGTACTGCAGTGAGTTATGCCTTTTGTGCTTAAGAACTGGAACTTCATTTATGTAACGTTTCCTCAATTGTATTCCACAATACATCCTGTTAAGCACTAACCATTCTTATGTAATCATTTTTTCCAGCCTGCAATTCTGCAGATTTGCATCTTTTACTGTCCCATCATACATGAGTGAGTTTGGTAGACAGTAGGAAGGTGAAATTCACACATTTATAGGCAGATAATTAATTCCCATTAATCATCTGTCTTTTCTTTTTGGTCTGCCCATGTAGCAATAGTTTAATTGGCATGCATGGTTTCTGTATTTCCAATTCATAAAACCCTGCTGTGTTCTGTGGCTCCTAATGCCCGGGGTACATCAGTCAAAAACCCCTTAAGCTGGTGTTAGCATACTGGAGAAATTCCCCATCGACATGTATAAAAACCATCTTACAGAGATGAGTCTGTTCAGTCACCTATAATGCCCATGGGCGTTTCACTGTCAGCATTTCTCCAGGCAGTAGATCTCATCAAAAGTGTATTGATGTATCTTTTCAAAATAATTGAGATAATCTGCAGTCCATCCTAAGTGTTCATACAATGGTCCACCTAGTTCCACAAAATAATTCTGTAATTGTATGTGGCCTTGGCAACCATAGCACCACTTTTTGAAGGTCTGCTATTTGACCCCCCTCATTTATCTTCTTGTAATACTGGGACAATGCTACTTGTTTCACATTCATCAATTCTACAACATTGTACTGAATCCCCAGGTAAAGTAATGTATGGGAATTAGATATAAACTTTCTCTCTCTGTAGAGCAAATAGACCAAATTCAGCATTCGACGTTTCCAGGAAAATAAGTTCTTGCAGTTTCAATAATTTTAATAGTGCCAGTGGCATTGTCCATTTCACCAACACTGGTTTGCCAGTAAATGTAAGACGACCCACTTTCCAACATCCAAATTAAGGAGATTCCTGTAAAACAAAGATTTTTTCCAAAAGAGAATTCTGTATAATCTGATAAACAGTGTTATGAAAAGCTGCTCAATTACACTTCATATCGGATTCTACATCATCATTGCCTGGAATGCATCTGTTTTACTGGAATCTCACTGGCATGAATGACTCCAAGTTGAAAAATCGGACATTTTACACAGTCGATTCCTCCTGCAAGTGTGAGTGACTTTTACAATCTGAAGGCATGGAATCAACTAAGAAACTTTTCTCCAGGCTCTCTGCAGAGCCTCCATGGAAATCCAACATGTCGTTACAAAAGCCATGCAAGAACTTTGAGGTGAGAGTGCAGGGGCCCATGTTTGTAAGGAGCTGCGAAGTTCTTGCCATGACTCCCTGTCACAGCTGCTCACGTATCTAATAGCACCTTTGAATTATTATTTATTTATGCATTCAGTTTTCCATTGGCCACTGGAGTAGCACCAACATGCCAGAAAAGGCAGAAAAGTTTTTTCTCCCCACGTGGGGGTGGGAAACGTCTTGTTAGCATAACAACCAGATGACAGGACAGGCAGCAATTCCAGGTTGTAATGCAGGGTGTCGGCCTGAGCAGAATTCATGAATGTAGCAGCACATGCTAACCATGCTAAGCTATGTGTAATCCGATAGACAGTGTCATGACATGTTGGGTAATGAAAAGGTGCTCAATTACACTGCATAACGGATTGCCCCAGACTGCCTTTATCAGAGACTGTCTCCTCCAGCGTAGTGGGTTACATCACTCCCTTCATCAGAGACTGCCTCCTTCAGCGTAGTGGGTTATGTCACTGCCTTCATCAGAGACTGCCTCCTCCAGCGTAGTGGGTTACATCACTCCCTTCATCAGAGACTGCCTCCTCCAGCGTAGTGGGTTATGTCACTGCCGTTATCAGAGACTGCCTCCTCCAGCGTAGTGGGTTACATCAATCCCTTCATCAGAGACTGCCTCCTTCAGCGTAGTGGGTTATGTCACTGCCTTCATCAGAGACTGCCTCCTTCAGCGTAGTGGGTTACATCAATCCCTTCATCAGAGACTGCCTCCTTCAGCATAGTGGGTTACATCAATCCCTTCATCAGAGACTGCCTCCTTCAGCATAGTGGGTTACATCACTGCCTTCATCAGAGACTGCCTCCTTCAGCGTAGTGGGTTATGTCACTGCCTTCATCAGAGACTGCCTCCTTCAGCGTAG
>JAOYSI010021409.1:18222-37950 GCA_025775065.1 Hiodon alosoides | reverse complement strand
TGGGTTACATCACTGCCTCCATCACAGACAGCCCCTTTCAGCATCATGGGTTATGTCAATGCCTTCATCAGATACTTCCCGCTTTGGCGTTATGGCGAATATTGTTGCCTTCATCACAGAAAAGCGGGGGATCAGGTCTCGCTGTGACCTGGGAAAGTATTCTTCACCCTCTTTTACGACAATACCAACACAGACTGTGTGTTCGTTGTGCTTTCAGCTATGCCATTTGATCCATGAAGGGTTTGAAGACCTAAAACAATACTAGAGCTTTTTATTTTTTAGAGCATCCAATCATGCAAATAGTCACAGCACCTATGCTGTTCAAATGAATTACAAAAGAGTTGGTATCAAAACGTTTCACAGATGTTCAACAATCCAAGAGGAACCACATGAATGCAAACCTGCAATCAGATCTTTTCTATTTTTATTAACTGAATACTTTTCAAAACATTCACTTCACAATGTGCATTTTAACATCAAATCTAATTCGTACTAGTAATATTTTACACCTGCCTCTTTAGATAAACTACCGTTACTCAAAACATATTCTGCTTGTTCAAAAGTAGTGGGGTTTAACATTTAGAACATGAGAACAAAGGACAAAAAAGTTTTGCAACACAATACAATGTTCTCGAGATGGTGTGCTGACTTGACACCTCTTCTCATTCTCCACTGATTATTTTTACCACCTAGTGTTAAAAGCTCATCAGCTAAATAGAAGACGGGTTACGCCCTGTCTTCGCTTACTCTACAATCGAAGGATATTCTGAAGCTGTATCTTACTGCTATATGTCCTTGAAATACTGTGATGTGCACATCTAGGATAAACTCTTAAATTAAAATTAAGTCTCACATAAGGTTTAGTTATGGATGGATACTGAAAATGACAATCAGATAAAATAAAAGCTCAACAACACTGTGCCATCACATATCACCAGTCTTCGCAAGAAGAGGAAACGGGTACTAAGGTTTTGGCCTTGTTAAAAGACTTAATGTGGGAAAAACTGGGGAAACTGAGTAAATCCGGTACGCTTCCTCAATCGCAACGTCGACAGATGCTGAAATAAGCGAGGTCCCCGCCTGCCTAAAAGTCCCGCGGAAGTTGTGCTAGTTCCATTTCCCTTTCTAACACTTGGCCCTTGAACCGCTCGGGTGCCACAGCCACACAAGGTGATTGACAGAGCCTGGAACAATCCTTCACTCTCAGCAGTGCCACCGGTAAGTCTCATGTAAACATTCGTAAGAAACGGGGTGAAGCTCGGTACTAGACTGCTTCATGAGAACTGCACTGAAATAAGTGCAAGACAAAAAATATTTTTCCATTACTTAAATAAACTACCCCACCTCCCAGTCCATGCCCCTATTAACAACAAAAAAGCTTCAATCTGAGGGACAAGATTAAAGCCAGACTGTGCCTGCAGTCTGTCCAAGGCTTTCCGTGATGTGGTACTCCTCTCTCAGAATTATTGTGCCAAATGGAAAGGATTGTTTCAGAATTTTGTCTGGCAGACACAAGAGACACTGTCCCATTGTAAAGTCACATCACTCTAATGAATGGATTTTGCAGGTACTCCAGCTCAAAGTACCCCTTTGTCTGCAATTTCAATAAATTAATTCAAAAAGTGCTGCCAGAAACAGGATATCTTAAAGACTGAGCACAGAGGATGTATATTTTTTATTTTTTATTTCATACTATAGAGTACTTTATGGTACCATCATTTCTTACGATAAAGGCTAAAAAAAATGTTGAAACATAAAATTATTTTTTTTTCATAATAAAGCACTATACGTGGGGTTGTAATCTTGGAAATTATTCATTATTATCTTCTTTGTGGGTAATATGTGTGTAGTAATTTCCAATATATAGACTCCTGTTGAAGTAAAACGTGTTAACCTACATGACGATGCTAATCACATCATTCAAAATTCCTTAGTTTTACCAAGTGTAACAACCCATGAAAGAAAAGGTTTAAATGGTTCAGCTCTGGAGAGCATGTGTACATCGATAATTAACGTGGAAAATTTAATATCACATTTCACACAGCACAGGGGACAAGAGTGGTCCCCGCCATTACATTGTCGTACCACAAAGACGAGAAGGAGAGATAAATGCCATTGGCTGAAATTCTGTTGATCTCCACCAATCATCATGGCCCCCGCGCTTTGACGAACTGTTGCAGCGACTGCGAGGGACCATTGGCATTCTCCGGCGCGGTTTCCATTGTTCCGTTTTGGTCCATGACCACTGTCGTCTTCCGGAGGCTGTCGTATTTCTTCTGCCTCTCAGCGATGGCCGCGCAGGCAGCGACAACCTCGTCGCTCTCAAAGTCGTAGTCGGGAATGAGCTCAGGAGCATGCAGCAGCTGGTGCTTGGCATTCTCTTCCAGCCTGGCCTTCTCCTGCGCGGCTCTGCGCTGTTTCTGTAGCTTCTGCGCCCAGGAGAGGTCCTCCTCCCATAGAGGGCGCTCTGCTGGACACAGGTGAATAGCAACTTGGAAATTCCTCACCGCCTGCACGTAGAAGCAAACAAGGATACATAGCTCTTAGTGTCCACAGGTTCTTGTAACAAGCTCAAATATATACTATAAATATATTGGGATAGTATGCAATATTCCCCCAAATCATATCTGAATGAGTACAAATGGTTTCTCACCACAACATACTTATGTGTATTCGGCTATTTTTTCCTAAATGGCCACGTGAGCTAAGTATTGCCCCTGTCAACACTTGCAGTTTAATAAGAATCTGCAGGTAGACTGTTCCAATCATCTTGGAGAACTTGCTTCTGTCTGTGCAGGTAATCCCAGACAGCCTCTGTGGAGGCTGTATTATCTGCTGCAGAAGCCCTTGTTGTTCTTTCGGAAAATAAATGTTGAGAAATCTAAAAATGGCTTTTTTCTACTGACACACTAATGCAGAAGACAAAAAATCTACATCAAAGACTAAAAAAAGCTAGGGTGCCTAAGACTTTTGCACAGTACTATACATTCAAATCATATTCAAAAATGTGAAATGTGAAAGACTGGCATTTTTCAATGAGAATGTATGGTAAAAACAGAACAAAATCTGGTTTGTATATATGAGCAATCAAAGTAAATGCGAAGACATCTGGCATCAAATCATTAAGCCATATTTGGTTTCTTAGCCGCTTTTGCTGACGGAGTTTCTAAAAGTATAGTCATTACCTGCCGTATGCATTAATGATTCCTGTGAGACAGTACATGTTTAATATTATCTAAATAAAATTTCACTATAAAGACTAACCTTACTAATGCTTAAAGACTGGTAGTCTTAAAGCATTAGTTGTTTTATTATTACATTACAAATATGTTTAAGCTTCATAGCTACAATGCAGTGGTGTTTAACCCATTTACCAATTTACCAAAGATAAAATAGTAGGCTGAAAACCAATAATATGTCATATTTATAGACTGAAGTATCTGAACACAATACATTATATACTGAATATAACACACGCACTTGATACATTCACTTTCATTCCAGTGCTTTTCAACAAGAAAGGCACATTTATAGTAGATTATATAGATAGATTTATAGTTTGTTTAGTAAAAATGTTTACAACTTTGACGACACTTAAGAGGGCAGCGGTGTTATGAAAAGGATAAATCATTTTTGTAAACAGAAAAAAAATGGCTTCAATGTTATGTTTTGTCTCTCTGGTGATTTCTAGGTTTTTGACACTACAACTACCAAAGCCTTTTATTCCCCTCTAAAGCAAATCAACGTTGTCCCAAGTGAAACCATTTGCGCAGAAATTCTTCAGCAGCTGCTGAAAGAAGCAGTGCATTGGCACACCTGATCGGATTTCACTTAAGTGCGCTGTGCAGTAAGTCGCTTTGCAAAAACGCCAAGGCTTAAAAGAACAAACCCTTCCTGTTAAAGCTCATCTCCCAGGACATGATGAGCGGTCCCATTTATTCTCCTTGTGTTGTCTTATGTGATTCTTACCTTATAACTCAAACAAGGGTTTCCAACAAGGCGGATTTCAATCAATTTAACAGCCTTTTTTTTTTTTTTTAAACAATAAGCTGCATCAGCAGTATCACCCCGACACACTGAAGGTAGCCAATAAGATGAACTAATCCTCTCCACAGTTCTCATTCCCAAGATGGCTCCCCCCAGAAAATCTAAAAGATTTGTTTCAATGTTTACACCCACTGTACTGTTGTCTACCATCAAATTTTCTTTACAAAACCCAATATTTACATGCATTTAGGTTTAGTTTGTGAGGATTTAGAGTTCAAAGGGTCAAGACGACCACAAGCACTGTGAGAATACTGTAGCTATAGACTTTACTATTCGCAACTAAAAGAATAGCTGTACTTTTCAACACAAAAAACAAACGTAAAACTTCTAGTTGATTCACACAACGTTGAGTCTGTGTACAAAATATGAATTCACCTTTAGCGACCTCAGGGCTTACTTTAAAATGGAGTACTTTGATAAATTTGTAAAGTCAGCCAGCAATCTTATTGTCTAGGTATTAACACTCAAATATTTGTTTTGCATTAAATGAGTATTGTTACATTACATGAAAATTTTATGAATAAATTTGCATTAAACGAGTTAATGTACCAGAGACCCTCGACATTCATTCAAACTGGCTCTAAAACGCGTTGGTTGACCAGCATTAATCCTCGCGTATTTCCGATGGTAGGTAGTGCACCATGCAACACGCAAAGAGAGACTGCCGTGAAATGGAAAACACATGCTGGGTCGTGTTCTCTGGTCGGAAAAAGGGAGGCCTCATTAAAATCAATACAAAAGGGCTAATTAAAAATGCATAAATCAGGATAACTACCGTTCCTGATAAACACGGAATGTTTTGTTATTATTGTAGCAAAAGGAATTTTGAAGGAAAGGAAAAAAAAAAAAAAAAAAAAAAAAACAGCACGATCGCCTGTCTCGGACCACAACTGCGAGTGAGTGATGGAAAAGAGCTCTCACAGGCAGCAGAAACAGGTCCCCAGACACTTAAAACAAGTTTTAAAACAAACGAGGAAGAACGACCCACGGTTCCTGCTCCACTTGGGCTCACACCATGTGTACATATTAGGTCGTTTCATGGCAAATCAACCCTGCATGCTCCACTTATTTTCCGTTTACCTCGCACATTCCACAATGTCAGGACGCGTCAGGCCCGCCGAGAGGTAAGTGCATGGGCTGATCCTCAGGCCTCTAGGGCGACGCAAGCTCAGGCCTGCGCGAGGTAGAGTTGGAGGACTTCCTGTAGGCCGCAGGGCCTGGGCGTGTGAATGCATTCGTTGCGGTGGCGGGGCTGAGATAGAGCGCGAAGAGCCCCAAGGGTGACTCGCGATGCGGGCATGGAAATGCACGAACAAAGAGGGTTTGCGTGTGTTTTTACGGCGACGCGACCATGGGGGGGAACATTCTGGGCGGCCGCTCACCAGGTCCACCTCCCCCAGACTGAGCTGAGCGCGTCCGAGTGTCTGCCGCGCCTCCCACCACAGGGGGCGGAGCTTCACGGCCATCTCGCCTGCCTGCACGGCCGGGAACACTTCCTGGAGGCCGGTCAGCACCTGGTGGGAACATCGGTGGAAAAGCTTGACGAAGCAAATCACGGGTCAGGATTTTTACTGCAGGATCTTCATTCATCTACTATACAACACAGATTAATATATATATATATATATATATATATATATATATACACATACATACACATAAATTATTATAGCATAATTAAGACAAGCTAAAGATGATTTTTTTTTCTTTACTTGCATGGTTCCTTTAATGGTTGCATGGTTGTATTAACATTTCTAATTCAGTGAAGATTTATTGAACGCAACACATGCTGCTCTTGAAAAAAGACATCTTACTAATGAATTTACCTCACAAACAGTTTCACATGTGTCTTTACTCGGCTGCCATTTCATTTGCAGAAAATCAAGCCATATTTTACATGTGTGCACTGGACATTTTCAAAAATGTCTTTAAAAGACCACCATTATAAAAACATGTAAACAACTCTAATTCTACAATTCCTTTCTAGGCTGCATTTTATCCCACCTCGCATAATGTATCAGATAGACATCGGCATTTCCAAATCTCAAACCAGTCTGGTGGAATTTGAGCTTAAAACATCAAGATAGACAATTCCTAATGGTTAAAAAGGGGGGGACTTTGCAGCAAAGATCAGGTACAGGGCTCTGTATTTTTATGAGTTACATATTCAAGCAGGGGTAGTTATTTCACTAATCCATAAAACGTGCACGTTGCACGTTGTTAATAATCAACATTCCTTCGTGTAAAGATTATTTTTACAAGTCTATACCACTTTCGATGAAAGCTTTGGAGATACTTTTATGCGACCGAGAACTGACACGGTACTGGGGAGAAATGACTTGCACAAACAGCTCTGACGTTCAGTGTCACCAGAGTGCACACAGTTTATAAGAAAGGGACCTACGCAGCTGATCCCATTAAAGACCACTTATTAAATTGCGAGAGCTTCGCTACGCAGGAGCCCACCGGCGTGATTGACATTTACAATGGTTTCATCCGTCTCTGTCAATTTTAATGGCAGGATGTCTCATCTGCATTCCGAACAAACCAGTGTTTCCCATTTACAGCTTCTCCGCTCTTAATACAGTGGAAAGTCGATCTGCTGTGACCAGTGACGGGCATTTGCGTCAAGCCTGTAATGTATACTCTTTCACAGTTTTCCTTTGCCTGTCTACTCTACCGGTGGCACTATTAATTAATTAGGATTAATTAGGATTAAGGGTGTATTTGGGACTTTTAAGTTCAACATTTTTCCCCCATGCTAAATACATTTTAATTTCCATGGTGAGGCCAGTTCCAAAGAGAAGGACTCAACTCATTAATTAAAAATAGTAATAATAATTTGAATCCCTTATTGTGCAAAATTACGTCCCTAAAATGACTGGATTAGTGACAGCATATGGGCCTTGATGACTACAGCATCCATTCGGACACTCCATAAGGCAAACCGTTTCGAATATTTGGCTGAAGGAGATAAGGAGGGCCCTTATCTGTCGACCCTCTGTACCGGTCATTATTTTTGAACACTGCTACGGATAATAGCGTCTGCTGATTAAATAAAATGTCAAACGTGTCGACGGCAGCAGCAACTTTCCCACATGCTGATGATGAGCCCACGGAGGCCACGCTTGCGTCGTTCACAGAACATCAGAGCAGGACAGACCACCACGCGTAACGCTGGTTACTTGGTGTACCTGCGCCTTCATTTCATACAGAGTGGCGTCTTCTGGCGTCAACTGAATTGCCTCATCCCATCTCTTGAGGGCTTCCCAGGGCCTAAAGGGAGACGACAGCAGTGAATTACAACCCAGTAGAGGACCGAAGGGAAGTCAAGATGACATTTCCTTTCATTTGATTCCACAGGGACTTGAATAATCGCCCAGCACATTGTATATGAACAAACGTTTCAGTAGCCGGCACTGTCTCTTGCTCCAACAAGCAGCGTCTAGTAGTAGTCGTACTTTATTTATCCCCCATGGGGAAATTGCGATACTACAGCAGAAATGACCAAAATGACACCAAAAAAACATATAATAAAGAAATCACTCAACAACAAGTAGTACAAACATACAGGACAATTGTTAGGTGTCGCCATCCCTTAATGACACATTTCATCTTAGTTCATGAAAAGGACTACACTGGCTTGGATTTCCAGAACTATTTCCAGAACGGAGGTGGTCAGGTGCCTCTGTGCAAAGGTGCGCCCTGCCCCCCCCCTCTCAGATGCTGCCCCCCTGCCCGGGGACACAGCCAGCAGTGACGAAATCCAAACTCAAGCGTAGATATGGACGAACACGTTCCCATCAGGTGAAGGCTGTTCTCCTTCCCGCATCCGCCCGTCACAGATTGAGCAACTGAAGCTCCCCATACCACTTGTTTTGTAATGTTTAAAAAAAAAAAAAAAACCCAGCATAGTAAAAGATCAAAGTTAACTGCTTGATTTATTTGCTTCATTTCCCCCAAAGGGCTGCACACAGTTGGTGTTCTTGGTATTAAGCCATCTACAGTCAATTAAAGTCTCAGCACAATGGGATGGATGCAAGAATGCCTGATAAGCTTTCTTTACTGCCTTCCTAACTGCTCTGTCTGGGCTTGAAGCTTCACCAAGCAGGGAGAGGATTGCAGGACAAAGTCAATAATCCCGTTCCAACAGACAAACAATGAATCACAACTTACAACTTGCATACTTAAGGAGCGAGTCCTTTCAAGGGCTGTTTGTGGTATATGAATATTTATTGCCACCACAAAAGAACACGCTGCGCACACACACAAGGAAACTCAGTCCCTGCGAACCAGCCCCTGAGTCACCGCACATCCACTGTTCGTGCAACACGGACAGATATGGTCTGAACAGACGTCTGTAGAGCGACAGTGAGTAGAAGTACGGGAAAAGGGGGCCCTGCTGTGTAAATAAAACAACACGCAACGCGGCACGAGACACGGCTAACAGCGCTATGTGCCAGCGATTTCGAGAGAAAACCAAATGTGGGGCTCAGGCAGAGCCAAAACTTGTCAATAAGAGGAGAGGTGTGGGAACACTGGTTAGTGAGGACAAAAGTGATGACGTCTACAACTCGAACGCTGCTACTATGTCTGCATTATGTCACAGGTAAACAGGCGACAAGGACAGCTGGCAACCAGACTAACAGATTACAGATTTTGCTCTGCCAAAATATTTGTTTAGTTAAGATGCATTGAGGAACAGATGGCTGGAATACAGCAGAAACGGGAGGAATTGTCGTACAGAACAGAGAGTAAGTGTATACCAGTGAAAGAAAACCACTTTTTTGAATTTTGAAAGCATTTGTTCATGAAACGTACCACATGAGGAGATACAAACATACCATGAGCTGTGACAGCACTGCTTAACACAGAATACTATCATACAAATTTAACAGTTCAATTATAACAAAACACAAACAATGCACTCTTTTCCACCCACTAAATCTCGTCTCCTCGTCTCAACTTCCTGAACGTGAAGCAGTCAGAAACCCTGGGTAAAACCATTCAGTTATGAATAATCGGAATCCCAGTCCGTCATTAATAACAATAGGACATTCACACTGTCAGGGACAGTAATACTTTCCAGATTAATTGGGGATAACCTCAATGACCCAGTCTTACCGCAATGAACCAATGTTAACATACAAGCAATTTTTATTTCCACTTCCTGTTAAAACTGTAGGTGTTTGTTTATGTCTAGTCGGGTGGATGATGCACCATTCCAATTTAGTTTTTCGTTTATAAAGTAAAAAAAAAAAAAAAAAACAGGGATATGACCTGCAAATAATAACCCAGTCCCAAGCCACACTTTTACCACTGCCAACAACTTTCAAACATATCAACGGAGAGCAACATCACTCTTGAGTGTACGTAATGAATAAAGCTAAGGGATACATTTGCAGGCTTAATGCGTATCGTTAAAACATTTAGAACGGGGGGCCCCAACCACGGCCTGGGGGCCAAATTTGGCTAGAAATGAGCAGAATGAGAAGGAACGATGTGGAGATTTCACAACTTTTAGATTTCACAACTTTTAGATTTGCCAATTGTGAGCGTAAACACAACACTAAACCTTTCAAAAGCCTAAGCAAACACGATACACCCAGTAAACATGTAGTGAACTGTAAAAATTGCAAATTACAGCAGTAGAGTATCAGGGGTTAACATTTTGTCGATAAGCCATGGTGGTATTGATGCACCATAGAAAAATAAGGAGCAGACGCAGCCCATTTGTCGCACAGCAAGGATTATTCTAAATAAGCAGTAACACAATCGATACTGTCTTGACAACATAACCATGTTAGGGCCACCAGGGAACATACTATCTTACAATGTTCTTTTTCAAATGTAATAAAATATATCTGCGATAAAAAAAACAACATGAAACTGGAAAACAGATAGGCTAGATAAAGATAACAGATTTATTTCCCCCGTGAACACAATATCAAAACATAAAACAACCGTTTTTTCGCTCTAGAAAACCAATTTGGCTTAATTCTAGTGACTCCCATTATGTCACATGAAACCATTTGTCATTGCAAATACGTTTGGACAAATTTCCACTCGAAGCCCTGACAGCCAAGGAGTCAAGACTGACACACCTGGGTTGGTTCCTGGAGTGCCACGAGCCTACAGATTCTCCAGGTCTCTCGAATTCATGAAACACTGGAGCATTTGGCCATCTTGGGTAATTTCACAAATGAATGGATCCAATTTAGTAGTGAAGGTTTTGAGGAGAAGGAACAACAGACGATCAATTATTATGCTTAATTACCACAGATGAGTGCTCAAGGTTACACTATTAATAAAGACCTTTAAAGTCTGTAGGAACGTGCTGCAGACTGGAATAATTAAAGACAAGCATCTCAAACTGCTCATGATTCAGACCCATACTTTGTGAAGGGGAGGCCTTTTTACTGGCAGACACAATCGGCTGTATGGGTTCTGAGTATTCCATTACAGAGCACCATGTGTAACATATCTTCAGTATCTCCCAAAGAATTTACTTTAAACAGTTCAAAACCATTAAAATAAAAAAAATAAAAAAATAAAAAAATCTTCACCATTTCATGGACCGTTTCAATGAAAAGGGAATAACAAGTGGTAGAAACAACTGATCAAAGATATAACTAAAGTCCTTAAATGAAAACAAAACCGGAACTTTTTTGACATGAGTAATAATAATTGTTGTAACATTTTCGACATTTTAGTACATTCCTGTACAACACATGGTACTCCGGTCTCCAGCAAATACAATGACACAATATATGAAAAACTCTGAAAACCTTTTTGACAAAAGGTTCTTCTTAAGAAACAAAATTATTCAGTAGATTTCATACGAAATGCATCTACATATTTAATGTATATAGGGAACTAATATAACACACAAGCTTCATACAGCTATTTCCAGTGAATTTATTGAAGGCCAGGAACATAATACAATTTCAATGTAAGGGCCAGAAACAACACAATAAGGCTCCAGCGACAAGAACAGTTTTCCCAAACCAGTGAAGAACGCAAACGCTGCCTCAAAGCAACGTTTTCAGTTCCCACCCTGGAGCAGTATGTTGCGTTGGTAAAGGGGTCAGGCAGCATAATAGCAGAACGATCATTAAAAGACATGAAAAACAAATTCTGCTATATCACACAAACATCAACAGGTGAACTAATAGATCCTGTGAATTCAACTGAAATCAGCTTGCGAGTGGCTTCTGCAGTCTTGCAGGCGTGTATAAACACAGAGATATTTGTGGGGGTTGTCTCTGAATTAGGATCTATTCCTGAAAGCATTCAGCTGCACAATTTAGGACTTAATTCTGGGTACAGGTTGCCATTCCCCATAGCTACTAGTAGCTGGTTCTTTACAATGGTATTTTGTATTGTTGTTTTTTTGTTGTTTTTTTTAGGGCAGCATCAGTTGTGCAGACTATTCTATCGAAATGAAGGAAACAAAGGCAAACTTTTAAGTGGATTAAAAGCCCCATAAATTTACAGACTAGCCAAATTATCCTCCTGTTTATTAACTGTAGATCGGATCCCTTTTTCAGCACAATTCTTCAAGGAGCATACTCAGGAATGTATTGTTTATAAGAGTGCATTCGTTAATTTAGACCAGCTTGTGTTTTCTTTCCCATTCTAGTCGATGGAACAGGGGATCTAAGGGAGAAGGATGAATTTGTAAAAACTCACAATTTTACAGCTGAGAATCCTTCTGATCTATTGACCACATTTGCCTTTCAGTCCCGTTTGTCAGAGAAAATAAAAGAGAAAAATGTACAAAAGGAATCACTTTAGCTTTCCCAGAAGTCCTTATTAACTATCACTACTGTTTTCTCTATTTGACCTCATAAATCCAAAGAACGTGCATTTCTACCTCAAACGCCTATTAAGTTTCCTACACAGACTGAAATCAACCAATTTCACTTCCCTTTAGTTCTTATTTTTCCCCACTGAAATTCATTAGTCTAAACAGTAAATTAATAAGGCAAATATACTGAATGAAAAAAAACAACTCCTAAAACTATGAAATATGATAATTTATTTTACGACAATCATTCTAACTATATATATTGCCATAATAAATACAAGTTTCTGGTATGCATCGATTTCACTCGAGTACTGTGGATATGTAAAAAACCATGTTACAGTAGTACAGTATTTGATATCGGGATAACGTGCTTACAAGACCCAAACTAAATTACACTCGAGTCCAGGCACACCATCAAAGTCATAACCAGGTTGTAGCTCGCAGACCCAGAAAAACATCATTTCCTCATCGGAATACAGTTAATACTGGAAAATTTCATTACTCTTGGTTACTGAAGCTCATTTGCAGAACGGCCCTCCAGAGGAAACTGAAAGGCAGGCAGTCGAAAATCTGATGGAAATGCAACGGCGCCGAAAATACTTGACCTGAAAACAGTATGACAGAATGCATTTGCGTATGGGTGTCAGAGCACGCTGACCTCTGAGTTACTCTCACACAAATGTGAAGAAAGCGTTTGACATTCTACATCCGCTGATCAGCCAATTTCAGGCGCTTTACCCGCAAAAAAAGCCCCAGGTTGGTCCACAAAAGTCGTCTGAACAAGCTAATACAACTTATTTCTAAACAGATCTGCCTTGCTCTCGTGCTGCGGCCTAACTTGACTAGAAGTGCAATGAAATACACAGTCAGGAGACAAATTGTTAGACAGCGGCAGTGTTGCACTGAACATGGTGCTGGCAGCAATCAATGGGAATGGATGGATGGACATACAGATGAAAACCATAACCCATCCACACTGATCCGACAGGCAACCCAGTGCTAGTCACTCCAATTCCGAAGCTTCTCAATCCATACCAAGCCGCTGTGTTTTTCCCTTTACAAATTGCCAGAGAAAAATACCCCAGAAACATTAAGTTTAAGTGTTAATAGTAGACCAGAAACACCGTAAGATCCTGTTGCTACAAGTCATTTAATCATTGGAGAATTTCTCCAGTTAAAACACACATTTTTACCTAATATTCTACTCTGCTACTGTTAAATGTACATGTACAGACATATTAGCCAGCAGCTCTCAGGTTAAATTGCCTAGAGGGGGTATTGCCGTTGCAAAACTTGAGCAAGGTATTTAACCTACATCGATTCAGTAAATACCCATCTGAAAAAAACTTCCAGCTAGGTAAGTCACTGAGGATAAGGGTAATATCTCAGCAAATAAATCAATACACCGTTGAGGAAAGTCACAAGACAGAAAAGTCATGAGACGATAAACAAGTGACAAGAGACGTTATAGTTTCTCAACGAAAGTGTGTCATCGGGCAAAAACTGTGGCTGTGAAAAGCTGTACTTTTAAAACAAAATATTTTAAAAAACCCATTTCTTAATTCAAAAATAGTAAATAGTGCTTTAGTTTATAAAATGGCTTTTCATTAGAAAAAGCTTGAGGGCTCCAGTAGTTAAAATACTGCTCAACTTTGGTCAAAAAAACATATTTTCTGTATGTTTGGTAAGATAAATAAGAACTATGACCTGTGCCCTCATTAAAAAAGGAAGTAGTGTATTCCAGTGCATTCAACTCTGTCCTTATTAAAACTCGGAATTTCCGCCCACAACATAGTTATTTTCAGTTATTTAGTAAAGGCAAGCATAATGCTGCGAATTGTGTTAAAAAATAGCATAACAATCTGTTTCAGGGTCGTAGATGCACCTTCTTTTGGCCCTGAATGACTTGTCAGAAGTTGAAAAGTAGATTTTATCATCTTTCCAGAGAAATGACATCCAGCAATGCTCTTAGAGATAGTGAATTTGAAACTCTCACTTGCTATTAAAGACTGGATTTGAACACCTCCTTCAGGCTCATAGACATTGCACAGATTTCTGGCTCCCTCTTCTGGGTACAATCACCTACTGCGCTTGAACACACAGATTTCACAGACAGTATACAATAACTTTATTAGATACTTAATTGACGTCTATATGGAAATTTTTACAACTAAATAAATTAAATCATATATATATATATATATATATATATATATATAATTATGTTTAAAGCATTAAATCGGAACAATGGCTTACCTTCCCTCTAACACAGGTCATAATTTGTTTTTCTCTATTCAACCTCATAGATCCAAAGAATGTGCATTTCTACCTCAAACGTCAACTAAATTTCCTACACACGGGCTGAAATCAACTTCCCTTGAGTTTTTAATTTTCCCCACTGAAATTCATTAGTCTAAATAGTAAATGAATAATGCAAATATACTGAATGAAAAAAATAACTCTTAAAACTATGAAATGATTATGTGCAAAGAATTAAATTGTAACAATGTCTTACCTTGCCTCTGATTTCTCAGATACAGACACAGAAATGTACAGGCTGATATTTCAGTCACTATTCATTCAGTAATATCACCATATTCTTAACATGCACTCAAATTCATTTTGTGGTTAGAATGCCTAATACATTTCTTTTCAAGGCGAGATCACTCGGGTCAAATCTTCCTGAATACTGGTCTGTAACTACATGAGGTAAGGCTGTAAGGGGAGCATTCTGTTAGTTGTCGACAACATGCACAACGATGCCGTTTCCTGCAGAGACAGTAGCTATGGAAACGTAAGCGGTTAAATTGTATTAAGTGGGATGTTGAATATCTGCTGATGTTGTAACATCAGCCCTCTCATTAAAAGAGTCATACAAAATGCTTGAAATACACGTAAAGTTATGCGTGATAATCCAAAACCTGGAAGTGGAGGAAACACACTGATGGATGTTTCTCGTATTTGTCATCCAGTTTCATGATTATTATGATTCAGTTATAATCTGCCTAAATGCAAGCTTTTGCTACATTTTTGACAACAGAGAATAACTTGAAAGGTAACAAATGACGCCCACTTCCCAAAATCGAAATTTTCATCCAAATTATTCTTTCAAGCAGTAATCCAAACTAATCCAAAACTAAATACCCTTATAGCCAAGTTTACCGGTCCCCACATACATTTATCCCATTGTCTCTTTTGTTGTTTATTTTGCTTAGCCAACACCCTCATCCAGGATCATTTAGGTTTAATTTCAACACAACACTGTTTTCATTAACATTAGTTTGTATATATTAGCTATAGCCAGGTTTTAGGACGCGTTTCCACTGACCTGCCTTGCTCAGCTAGGCGGGCGCCTTCATCCTTCAGTCTCTTGCTCTTAGCAGCACAATCCTCCAGCAGCACCACACGACGGCGCTTGATAGCGTGGAGCCAGTCCACCTCCTCCCCATCCAGGGCAGCAGGTGTCTCCGACGCTGCCTCGAACAGCTTCACAGACGCCTTGGACACCTTCTCGCCAGCCTTCCGCTTCCAGCCAAATGAAGCCATCCTGACAGTGTAGATCATTTTAAGTGTTAATATGCACACTCAAGGAGCCAGCTTTTCTTCACTAAAATGTAGAGTAGAGGCACAAGTGTTGTAGCACTTAGGTCCACATTTAATTATATACCCTAGTCGTTAGTACCAGACGCTACATTATTGTTAAGGTGAAAACATAAATCCAAACACAACAAACATGAAAAGGACAAAACTATGAACCTTATATGAAATGAGGGGGTGTTCTGAAATTTCCTATTTCCATTTGTCTCTAAAACACCTCTCATATTTATCGTGTAATTTTTTTACTAATGTAAAAATCATGTCTGTTCATTTTTACATTTTCTTTTTAAAATACAGATTTTAGGTTCTTATAGATTAATGAAACAATTTTGGACACTGGGAAGGTTTAGGCGCGTTTACAGCTAACAACTGAATGAAAGACTTGGCAAGAACACGTGGTGTTGTAGAACATAAAAGACGTGATCGCAATCTTACATTTTAATTATTTATTCAATCTCTTTGGTAATACTATACTCCTATTCATGCCAATAAAGCAAATTTGTTTTGAGTTTATAGCAGGGCTTGTGTTTTTGCACACTGAAAGGCAATTAAATCTTATTATTCTGTATTTTGGAGTGGAGTAAGACAAGCAAATTCTTTAATTTTGTACAAATACCAGTATGTTCCCATTATTACAATTAGGTTGCATCTTCTTATCACTTGCTTCTGGCATACGTATAAATTAGTGTATCAATAGGTTCGCAGCTGCTGAACAAATTAATTTAAAGAGTTATTTTCTTCCAATTACGATACTTGCAACTGAAACTGAAAAATCGAGAAGGGAACTGAAGTTACTTTACATTACAATGCGAGGGATTTGACAGAAACTAGGAATACTTGATCTTTTGGGGAACGGATGTTTCACGAAGGTAGAGTTTTTAACATTTATAAAGATGCATCATTGTACTCCACAGAGTAGTAACGTATAACATAACCCGAACGTTGTCAAAATGGCCTCGGTTTATCAACAGTCAAACGCAAACTTTCTGAATTGCTAAGACTGAAAATATTGCTAAAATGAAATGACTGCAACTGAACTAAAATTAAAACGGCCATTCCCTTTAAAACATTAAAAATATATATTATTTCAGTTTATTTTATATCTTTACAAATATAAATAGTGCTCCATTTTGATAATAACATTAACAGTATAACAGGAGCTTTGTTGAGCTAACAAGCAGGCAGCTTTCTACATACAAGCTTACATACAAGATTTATTAACAGTTTTGAAGAGTAAACACAAACACTGCTAGATTCATGAAACAGACTGTATTGGACAAAGTAGTTGCGCACATTGATATTAAGTGCAACAGATCAAAGCCATACTCACAAAATATTAGGGTTCTGTAAACTTTAAAACTTCCGCTTATAACCGGAAGTACTTGCTAGCCACTGACCGAAAAAAAACAACAAACGACAAAATACACTTTTCCAGCTTGATTTATAATCGCAATTGTCAAAAAACTAACTCATTTACTAGCAGTAATAATTTCATTCGAATGTTATCATTTTCAAGTTACTTTGACTGTAAAACAGTTCCTTTTCGTCATATCCATGCGCAACTTCTAACCGTATGTAAATCAAAAATGTATAAACATTCTGTAACGGTAGGTATTCAGAATTCTGGATACCTGTTAACCGTTTATCTTAACATTACTTCCACTCAAAATGGAATGATCTTTTCGGCCAAATCTGCCAGACTAGCTACCCTTCGTGCATGACAGTGGAGAGATATTCTAACCCTTTCTTTTGGGTTAAAACAAATGTCTGACCTCGCAACCCCAAAAACGGTAAATACATAGGCTGTTGGCCTAAATTTAGATATCTTCCATTTTGGGGCTTTTTTGGGCCAAGAGTGGCTACTTCTATAACCCAAAAAACGAGGATAAATAAGGGCAGGTTTAGACCGAACATCTCCAGTTTAGCCAGTAGTATTAATTTGTTATAGTTTCTGACGTCTAGTCACTGCAAAAATCTATGACCCCGTGTTGCACGCCCTCCTCAAGGTTGAAAATGTCTCAGAAGAATCGGAAAGCATTTGGACGTGCTTTGTTCGAACCATGAATTGCTACAGAATAATCCAGATAATTTTCTTTGATATCATCCAAATGTGCATGGACTCTGGACAGAACAGGGCGCTAGGACATTTTCGCCCAAAGATTTGGCTTTCGTTTGTCTGCAGGTCACTCCTTTAGCTATTGATGAATCGATGTACACCTTTCGATCAACCTTTATTCCACAATCTCCACTCCTGTATTACTGATGATGCTTGACTGCATAGTAAACTATACAAAGTTCATCGACTGAGATTTTCTCATACTGAGTTTGAGGTGAAAGGCGCAGATCATTGATGAAAGAAAAGCATTTGCACATGGATTTGGTTTTGTGGTTGTCATGTGATGCACTTTCCTTTGCAGCTGACATCCACATGCCAATGACACAATACGCAAAAAGTATGGAAATCTTCCTTTCTGCTTCTCGTGATGACATTTTTATAAAAATTTAAGTAGTAAATGGGTTAAATGTTGTCACTTGGATATACAAAGAGCATAGTTTTATGAAGTTGCCATAAATTAACTGGGCTTCTGATGAGGAAATCTTGATTTGTAATAGGTGACACTGTATAGAGTCAATAGCTGAAGACCTTGTGTTCTTAACTATTGCAGGGTTTGGTCAGAGATACAGACGGCGAGGGCAAAATTTCTGAATTTCTATAAGTGTGCTTCTCATCACTCACCACAGTCAAGAGTAAGTTTGGTTCTCCATGCTAGGGACTTTGGTCTTTAGTTCAGTGAGTTACACACAGTATATATACACACATCTAAACTGTGTAACTCGTTGAGGTAAAGGCCCTAATACACAAGATGAGCCTGCGTCGGGCCATCAAGAGTAAGGAGATGGTAGACCAGCTTGAGGGAGCGTTGTAACTACTGAGGGGAGGGCAGTGTAGTAATCCTGAAGCTTCACTAAGGGACCTTGGCCTTTATTGATTCAGTAATTTGGCTCAGGAGACGGGATTGAAAATCGCCGTGACTGGAAACCCTGAGATGCTATGATAAGCACAGCCATTTTTGAGCCATTTACATTTGTGTCTTTTTTTTTTTTTTTTTTAAATCAAGGAGTTGGGTATCTACAAATGATCAAGGACATTTAATTAACAATTAAGTTCACAATCATTTTATATACTGTTCAGTTGAAGTAGTTTTAGAAAAAAGTAAATTTTTAGACATCATTTCAGATATGCTTCAGCGGAACACATTCTTGAGCAAGGTAACTGACATTCAGCTGGCAGCCACACCCTTAAGCTGGGAGCTCGTTGCACACTGGAGTGTGGTTCCACTAATGGTAATCACACTCAGGTGCCAACCATCCCAGGCCGTTTTAAAAGGGGTAGCAAATCTGGCTCAGGGAGAACAAGGAAGAAAAAAATAAGTTGAATCCGAAGAGACACGACTGCAGAGTTAAAAGTAGATAATTTAACATGTTCATGTTTAGTTTGCCTTGAAAAATTAGGCTTTTCATTTATATGTGTATTTTTATCATTTATTGTAATCTTTAAGTTTGTTTAAATGCCCATTAAAAGGCATCACCCCCCGCCTCAGTTTTCGGCCAGTCTTAGGCCGAGCACGCCCTCGCGTGCTACAGTAACCTTAACATTAATTACTTGTATGTATTATTTGCCATGTAAGTGAATGAATGCAGACCTTGTAAGCTGTGAAAGTTGCTTTTGATAAAGGCTACTAAGCAACTAACTTGTAATTTATGCATGAAGGGTAATAACAGCTTGCCATCAGAGTGTGAGAAAATTATATAATGTGGGACAAAATGAGGGATAACTAGGTGGCTTGCACAATTTAGATGTTTATTAGGCATTTTGTGTACATATGCTTTTAAACACTGTCAATTCAAACTGTACATTGGTCAATCTAGTTGGGTCCCATCACACACACAAAAAAAACAAAAAAAAAAAAACACGAGAGCAGTTAAGACACATGCATACAGACACAACATTTCTCTGTCGTCCTGTAGTTAAATAGCTAATCGTTTGTAGCACTGCCATACAAACGTCTGAAAGTGGGGGGAAAATAATCAATATAAAAACCTATGGAGTCAGATGCTGCCCTAATCAGCCAGGTAAATCACTACTTTCCCCATTTAATTAACAGACCCTAAATAAATGTTTTAAAATCCTCCATAAACCTGGGATCAATGCAGAATCCTTGCTGTAAACTCTCTGGTTTAAACGGAATAAGTTTAAAGTGCTACAACTCTTT
>JAOYSI010021409.1:0-18122 GCA_025775065.1 Hiodon alosoides | reverse complement strand
AACCTGGGATCAATGCAGAATCCTTGCTGTAAACTCTCTGGTTTAAACGGAATAAGTTTAAAGTGCTACAACTCTTTTCAAACATAATTAAACGTGCATTGATGATGTGTACTGTAATCCTGGGACAAAACAAGATTACCATTACCCCCTTATATGGCAACGGACAAAGGACCAAAGACCAGCGCTGACATAAATAAGGCAGCCAATAACTTGAGTGAACGTTGAAGGTGTTGCACATCCAGACCAGACTTGAGACTGGGTCAATCTTAATAGGCAACAACATAGGAAAAATGCGCGACTTAAAGTAAACAGAATAAGGGCAAACTAGAAAGTCTGAATCGGTGATTCTTATGACAGGTCATACATCATACCATTTGCACTTCACCATTTTTCATCTGTAAAAAATACCCACCAGGTAGAAAAGGAATGTTACCAGTAAAATATGGAAGTCAGTTGCCAATTATAAATTTGTATAAATCTGGGCACAACATCCTCCTCCCACCTACAAAGATTACCTAAAAGGTCCTTGACATATCATCTGTTATGTTACTAGTTGACTGGCTTACACAAACAGTTACATCACACCAATAAAAAGCATACCACAGCCACACCCTCTCCTAACCATTTACAAATACTTTGATTGCGTTTTATCTTATTTGCGTAGGATTCATCACTTAAAAATGCATTTACGTTTGGTCTACAGATAAGATTTTCTACATCAACTCAAACTGCGGCTATGCTGGTTCAACACAGGGGTGAATGTAATCGTACACAAGCTTTCTATAAACATGGATAACACGCTGAATCATAGAATCCCAAAAACTGAATACTAAATGAGGATATATATCTATATACAGACAAACCCACACACAAGATTCATGATGATTCAGGAACCATATATTCTTACAGGACCACAGGTAAGATTTCCCCGCTTCACTTTTAGAACTGGAAGCCTAGGTTAATTTGCTTTCATTTAAACAACCTTTTTTTTCTCCTTTTCTTAATTGTTAAGGTCAAGTGCTACAGAAGCTAACTTCATACTCCCTATAGTTCAAATGGCAAATCTAGCACACCACAGGGTCTGCATGCTTTCATTTTACCCCAGTAACCCCAAGGTTTCCTTGTTCAACTGGAGTCGTTACGTCAATTAGAAGCGCTTGCCGCGTGTTCTTAGGTGTAAACCGGCTTCTAACCGAGAGGCATATCGAAAATCCACAGACCCCTGCTGGCCGCAGTTAGACACCCCAGCCCTAAAACACCAGGAACCGGATCCCGTTTGTACAACTTGTCAAAATATTTGAATGGCTTCGTTACATTTCCTTATAACATTTTTTTTTCCTTTTGATTTACGTTAAAACATATCCAATGATAAAACTAACAAAGTGTTCATCAAAAGTAATTGCGTGAGTGAAATAAAAATATATAATGATTTCAAAATCAAGAATAAAAGGAACACAATGTCACCAAAAAAACAAAAAAAAAAAACGCAAGAGAATCTTAACAGAAACTAGGATCCCAATTTAAAGCGCTGATAAATATATTCAGATTAAATTTTTTTTATTTTATATATAAAACTGATAGGGACAGTTTAATTGAAATAAACACGTTACATAATGACAAAGCATGGAAACCTAATCTTTAAAATGACTGAAATTCACTCAAAAAGAAAATCTTCAGGAGGCATTTTTCCCCCTTCCTGAAAAAGGGGGAAAGGTACAGGATTGTTGTCCCCATTTGGTATAATTGTTACCTCTGCATTTCTCAAGAAGCGTAGTACATCATACAAGCTCCGTACCGTGTATTCTGGTATTCCAATTTGAAAAATCAGAGCAGCAGGTACAAGAAACGGGCTTCCTGCATCCATCTCTTTAACGTGTGCAGGTAAATTTTGCAGAGTTTTTTGTTTTTTTTTCCCTTTCTTCTATATATAAAAAAAAAAAAACAGGAACGAAACATCACTGAATACAGTGTAGCAAATTCAGTGTATCAAGCTTTTAATAGGTCGGGATGTTTATAAATGGGTTTCCGGTAGGGTATTCAGATATATGATCCAATACGCAAAATTCTAAATAGAAATGCTATTGAAATAAAGTGGCTTAGCAATTATCATTCAAATAAGTCTGCGCCCCCCTCCCCCCTCACAGTCTTACCAATCAGGGAGGTAAAACTGCATCAGTGCCATGGTACAAACAGCTCATCCACCTGGAATGAATTGAGCCATGTATGGATTGCATGCTTATTGCTTAAAGACACTCGGAGGCCAACGCTGAAAGTTATCGTGCGAGGAGTTTGATGAGATTTGCACACATCTCAAAGAACTCTATGGTGTGACTGCCCGGCCGGGGGAAGGCGTCGCCTCCAGCGGTGGAATCCACAGACGACGTCAGCGAGGACGCCAGGGAGCCTTCCGACGCCTTGACAGGCAGGTCAGCCTTGGCCTCGCCCCCATCCCCCTCGTTCTTTAGGGTGGTTCGGTAGTTCCCAACGGAACCCGAGCGATGGGGAGTGGCGGTCCCGGATTTAGTCTCTAACATTTCATCTGAGATAGACAGAGAAAACGCAGGAGTTTAGTAACACTTTTTTCCCCCCCATGTGCACGTTGTTGCCAGCAAAGATTGTTTAAACATTTCAGCCAAGACCACTGCGTGCACCACATGTTGCATAGCATTAAAAGTGGTTTTATTTTACTGCAGGAACCGACTTATTTTATTGCATGGGTTTCTATTAGCGAAGCCACACTGTCTTTGTATAGTGCGCTTGTTCGCAGACATGGGAAAGTGAACCCATTGCTGGAAGGCACTATTCCTGAGCATGGGAAACAGCAAAATTCCATCTAGCATGGCAAGGAACACTAACTTCTGCAGCAAACTGACAATATAATTCTTTTTTACTTTCGTTCTGGTCATTCGCTATCAGAATGTACTTAGATGAAAATGCCAGAATACTTACCACCATTTGGCATTTCTTGTTAAGGGTAAAGCGAAGTAAGGTGCATGTCTCACTCAGTAGTATTGTATTCTTTGGGCATGCATAGTATTTTTTTTTTTAAATGAAGAAGAATGGGATGGCTTTCGATATTTTCGAACACCGTAGAATTTTAGGGAAGAACATTAATCATTTTTCATTTTGGAATATTTGGAAAGCTTATTGTTATACTAACCAGACACCAGAATGACTTAGTTGTACATTTCGGACTTTACATGTTGGCGGTTCATTTGGAAATTCCCCAAGGAGGTTTTTCCTCAAGTCAAGGGTTAAATTGTGAAAACTAAAATAGTATTAAGAGAACAGAGTTGAGTGTGCATGGCTGAGTGGAAGCGGTTTTTCTTTGTCTATTTGAGCTTTTTATATGGTTTGTTTCTCACACACTGTTTAGCGTGAGACTAGCCACATCATTTGTTTCTCCCCTTGTGGAGCATTTGTGTGTGCGTGTGGGTATTGTAGTACCACACACCAGCCACAAAGTTTTGTTTCCATAAACACCCGCTTATCGTTTTAGCTCTTCGTGTCCTCCTTGGTATCTCATCGGCCCCGGTTTTTTCAAAACATCCACAAACAGATAAGCTTATCGAGACACAAAAAATGGAAGCAAGTTGTAAGTTACAGAGTTAGACTTTTTTTTTGGACTGGCCTGTTTTTATTACCATGTCCTTCTGAAACCTTCATCACTGGAATGACACTGACTAATGACTCACGTTCTGGCTTCCGGAAAAAATTTTTTTACTTGACATACCGTCTATGCTACGAAAGTCGAGGAGGTAGGTCCTGCTGTCGACCTGATACAGCTGCAGGCTCATCTTGGTCTGCATGCCCGTTACTGGGTTCTTCCTCCGCACCCGCAGATAATATGGATTCACAACCTGAGGGGACGGCGCAGAGCATGGATGGAAGGAATCACATCTTATGTCATTAGGCTCGACTCACAGGATTGTAGCGAACGTCAGAAACGTTTCTGTGCAGAACCACATGACGCAACATGTCAATGCAATCTGCACACTAAAAATAACCCAACTGAGACTCGCAATAACAGACTGCCAGGAGCCAACTGAAGTGGAAACTGACCCGAGGCTAAAACGCGATTGGAGCTGAAAGTTCCCCGTTAATATTTACAGAGAACTGGCTAGAAAAAAAAGGCGATTTGCTATAATGATTTGGACTCCTGTAGTTTGACACCGAGATGAATGAACAGCACCTCACCTTCCACTCGTAGTCCAGCTGCTTCATGGCCCGGCACACCTCGGACATGATGTCGTTGGGCCGGCTCTGGCTGCGGATGCCCAGGTGCCACTTGGCCCTCCGAACGCCCTGGTGCTTGGACTTCTGGGGGTTCAGCTCGTCCAGCGTGTGCCGCGGCCGGGGAGAGGCCTCGGCCACCAGGAACGGCACCCGCTCGGGGTGGGGCTTGGCGGCCGCCAGCTGGTGGTCGTCCAGGAAGGACTCGGGCGGGCTGCTGGCCAGGTAGAAGTCTTTGGCCTCGCTCATAATGCGGCGATTGTCTATGATGAGGTGGTAGGCCACCGCCAGAGGGTCCTGGTGGTTGCGGTTGTACAGGCAGGTGAGGACCTCGTCCTCGGGACACTCAAACTTCTCGCAGACCTCCTTCAGGGCCTCGTCGTCGATCATGGTGTTGCTGTAGGAGGGGTCTTCTGGGAACAGGTACTTGGGCAGGTCCTGCTTGAACCATTCATCCTCTCTGCGAGAGGAAAGAGAAGAATAAGAGGTTAACACTACAACGAGCAAATAAGAATGAGGTTTTTTTGATGGTCTTTTCTGACCGCAAATCCCAAACAAATTTATTGACTACTTTAACAGTTGTTCTTATCGCAAACCAAAGAAAAGAATTGCAGACTGTATGCATTAGCGCAGTGGTACATAACTCCAGACTTGGAAGGCTTCTGTCCTGCAGGTTTTTGTTCCAACGGCACCCTAAATCGGACCTTTAAAGGTGCAACAATTGAAGGTAGGCTTGGAGCAAGCCAGCTGGACACCAGCCACCCAAGCCGAGTTGGTCACTGCTGCATTAGAAGGTAATCACTGTTCCAGTAACTGGACGAGTCACAATACAATTTCACAGCCCTCCCAGACTGACCGGATTTCTTTGATGGTTGCTCTCTTCATGGGGTCAACTTGTAGCATGTGCTTCAGGAGGCTGATCACTGTGGGGTTCAAGTACTGTGGCGTGAAAAAGATGCCGTCGCAGATCTTCTTGAACAGCGTTGGCACGTGGTCATCGTCGAACGGGAGGGTTCCACACAGCAAGGCATACAGGATCACTCCACTACTCCAAATATCCACCTCTGGTCCAGCGTATAACCTGGACACAAAAGAAAACGGTTAGTCACGACATAAAAGCCTTTTTTGCAAAACATGTCGGGCTCCGTTTAATAAAGCAATCGCAGATGTTATGCAAGTGCAAAAGTGTCCCTGGGGGGCGGTAAAACGTGCACGACGGATACAAGATAAAACAATTTGCATTAACATGTATTCTGCAAAAGGATGGCCAGTTTGCGTGTGTGGTTTTGCAGCACGTTTATACGGAAGGAACGCGTTAAAAATGTGAGGATGGCATGTGAATTGGGTACATTAAACATTTCACTAAATTTAAGGCCATCATCTCATTCTTGCAATTGAACTAGCTTCCTGTGAAAATAACTGAGCTAAATTTTGTAACATCATATTTCTGTGCTGTAATTTGAGGTCTTGCAAAAGCACTCCAGGCACTTGCACTTCCATTTCTTTATCTGCGAATTTCTGCCGTCATTTCCACGAAACGGCTATCTGGCTATTTCTATGCTCTGCGTTACACTGGGAAAAGTCAATAAACAAAAAGGAATATAAAAAAAAGACAAAGAAATTGTTGGGAACCACCTTCCTGAAATGACTTCAGGTGCAGCGTAGTTCGGGGAACCACAACTTGTTCGCAGGAATTCCCCGTCTGACATCATATTGGACAAACCTGGAACACAAAGAAAGCGGTCAAACTGCGAAAAGACTTTGCGACATCCACCTCACTGCCCACAGGCAACATAAACTGACACCCTCCTCACAGCCAAAGCCCTAAAGCAACCATGATACTTATGAATGCATAATAGAAAATAAATAGAAATCTGGCTAATTATAATAAATATTTCATAGAAAGGGACAGGCCCGCGTTGCAATGCATTGGATGTAAGACGCAGCAGTAAAAAGGTGACTTCCTAACACTATATTTACATAGTATATTCAAAACAGTCACTCAATGTCATAGCAAGTAAAGCAAATAAAGCAAATTTGCCTACAGGGGAGAATAATTACAGACACTGAAAGGGCATTTGAAAGGGTTCAGAGATGCCATTGGAGAGGTGTGAATATCCCCTTGATTTCAGCGTACGCAGACAGTTCCGCATTTCAGGTCCAGGCCATGAAGCCGGACAGAACTAGCTCCCGGAGGCAGAGCTTAATGCACCACCTGCAGACTAGGCCACCAACAATATCCCCAACTACGAACCTTACATCTGCACGGCCTGCCTTGAAAGGAAAAGCCCCTTTAAGGGACACCAATGTGTGTCAAGCAGAGACGGAGAGCAGGACGCGCACAGCCAACATGCAACATACTGAGGCAGCGATCACAGGGAGTCCCGCTGGGGAGCTGGAAACTGACGTACTCTGCGTTACCAATGGAAACCAGCCAACATTCAGTGATAAGCGTCCGTCGTCCTTGAGCCCGGCTAAACCCAAAGTCGCATCATTCGCTTTGCATTTCTGTTTGCGTTATTCATTGGGAAGCCAATGCTCAACTTCATATTCTTTAGCATGCAAGACAATGTCTGTATTTGCTCCATAAAAAAGAATTATTATTATGGTCTTCTAAGCAGTTTCCAAGCAGAAACCGAATTGACTACTGAGAATCGACAACTACCTAAACCCTAACCAATCAGAGTGCAAGACCTGGCAGTAACCCGGAGAAAAATCAACTGACGTGGCCAACAAATTTTCCATTTCATATTGATTTTTCCGAATAGCAGCCCTCTGAGGCTAATAACTTGTTAAGAGCAAACGTGGGTTGACTTTCTCAACTTATAAATGTTTCAAATAAACAGAGAGAAGGCTACCGAGCATGAACTTTGAGCATGAAACTTAGGTTTAAAAACTAAAGAGCTCAACAGCAACAAATAGACATTTGAATTGCTACATCGATCGTAAATGACCTTGGTCAGTCATGCAATTGTAGTGCATGTACACAGTTTAAATGACTCCCTCTCTCTACATCTTGGACGGCATGTTTTGTTCACCAAAGTCCGCAATTTTGGCATTCATCTGCGCGTCCAGCAGCACGTTCTCGGGTTTGAGGTCGCGGTGTACCACCATGTGTCGGTGGCAGTAGTCCACGGCAGAGATGATCTGCTGAAAAAGTCGTCTGCTCTCCTTCTCCGCCAGCTAGGGAAACAGCGTGGGAAAAGCCATTTAACGTGGTTACGGGGTAGTCATAGCAATGGACAATGTTACTATGGGATTGTGGAATCACTTGCTTGAGTGGGATTCAAATCAAGGGTGGAATAAAAATAACAGCAAAGTTTACTTTAATTTGGTTCTCAGCAGATGCTTTTACACAAAGCGACTCAAGACTAAATATGCTCGGGGCAAAAAAACCCAAAAGACAATAGCACATACAAGTACAAGGTCACAGCAGCAGGCAGAATATGCAACAAGAGCAAAACCGCATGTTTATTTGACAAGAAAGGTAGGTACTACAGAAACCATAACAATTTGACGGGAACAAAATGACAAGCTAATTTAACCAGACATGGGCTGCTAACTTCACATAAATCAAACTGAACAATCAAAACAAAACAAAGATCAGAAAACATGGATACAAATGTAGCGCCACACACACAATAAAATGCGTTTGTGGCACAAAAAAACATTGAGACAGATCTTACCTTGCCGTTTTTACAGATGTAGTCAAACAGCTCCCCACCAGAGACGTACTCCATCACCATGAAGATGTCTGTTGGAGTGCTGATCACCTGATACCTGTGCCCATGAAAAACAGAGTTAACAGCGAAGTCGCTACGCATTTCATATTCGCTAAATAAAACAGGCCTATCATTGTCGTTTTAAAAAGAAAAAAAATTCTTACAAGAATCAAAGTAACCAACATAACCTCAGCAATGGGGGAAAAAATGGTTCAAGTGTGAGTTTTAAACCTTATTCTGCAACATAGGGTCTTGTAAGTACATCAATAATGGCAGAAATATTTCAAGAATGTGAGAGTCCTTCTGAAGAAATAGCATTCCTCTCTCAAGGCATTTCAGATCTATGGGAGCCTTGGAAAAAAAAGTTCTTGTTTTTGCACAGATAAAGCTCAGGAAATCCTGTAAATACAGTGATATTAAAAAGGACAGAACCGGGAAGCAGAGGAATCAAGGAAACAGTAACAGAAAAACCCATAAAAATAAAGCAGGACACACACCTATTCTTTACTCAAATCTAACGCCCGATAGGATGGTGCGCAACATCAAACATGATAATGAATGGCTTACAGCTTAATTATGTGTGGATGTCTAAAGAGCTTGAGATTTTGTATTTCCCTGCGAATTTTTCCCACGACATCAAGACTGCGGATCTTCTGCCTGTTGAGGATCTTTACTGCCACTTGGTGTTTCGTCAGTTCATGCTGCCCAACTGCAGGATGGGGGAAAAACACAAAACCAGCAGTGGTTAGGATTAAATTAGCCATCCTGTGGGAAATCAGAGCAGCCTTTAGCCACACGAAAACAAAAAGAAACATGCAAGCGTTTGGCAATAAACAAGTATCTGCCATCAGAAATGACAAAGCGATGTATTCAAATGGATTGCCCTTTAAATACTGCGAGTTAATCTACAACAAACGTGATAGATTTCTACCTTATTATCCCAACTAAACCTGGCTAAAATAAAAATCGACCTGCAAATGTGTTTTCTCCCCGATTTTGAATCACCAATTGTGCTAATGAATCTCCGCCACAAATCCTACCACCACATAATGAGAGTGCAGACGCATGATTAGACTCCTTCAATCCAAGCGCCTTTCAGCCACCCATCTATTACCCTCTGTGGGCTTGACAACCGGCATGAGACACTGGTTAGCGATGACAAGCCGAGACGAGCCCCGTTGACACCCACATACCCACCGCACCCCAGGAAACCTGATTTTACATTTCAGCACTGACTTACAGACATGGCATTATTGAGAAAAGTCACAACAAAAAACAGCTGCCTGGTGAAGTTCACTCAAACTGCCTATTGTAGCTTGCCTTCTGGCCATCTACCACACAGCCGTTAACACTGGCAGCTAAATCTGCGCATGTCGGGGGATAGTTAAAGCTAGAAAAGTTCCACCACAGCACATTTCACAACGCTAATAATTACATAAAGCCCATTTTTGAGGCTGTCGCCATCAAGAATCATTTTTATCGTTCGAAACATTTAGTTTTTATCTCTTAGTGGCGAGCTTTGTAAGTGCCAACTACATACGCTAAATGCTAAATATGTCAAGTAGACCTCGGCCATGTTCACAGTAACAAAAACAGTCTTTAGCGTCAGTTGGCAATGCATTACCAAGTTGTTCGCGGTTTCCATCATTGCATTTTTAGCCCACACAACCACGGCGTCCGCTGCTGGTTTATGAAACCGGGAGGGAAACTTTTTACCAAGAAACATTTAGTCGGAATCACTAGAGAATACAGCAAAGTGCATTGTGACATTGACATCATCGTGAGCCGTGCACTGTTAAATCACTCCAGTCTTTCCCCATAGCACTGTTCAGGCATGGCGAGATGGGGTGGAGTGCTGGAATTAAGTGGCAGACACACCAAATTTGATTTCAGCTTTTATGCACGTTTTGTCATCAGAAAACGGACCCAATATTAACTGTATATTTATTGTAGGGCTTTCTGCTAAGATCAGGCATGTACTCACTACTTTACTGAAAAGTTCAGAGAAGTTGGTAAGCCATGTCCTCACGTAAAAGGAACACACATTTTGTTGACCCAACAAATGTATGCAGGCCTACAGCATTCAAGGTTGCGAAAACTTCTAGCCATTTATACTGATGAAACCATTCTTACAAAACCGGTGAGCTTTTTAAAAAAAAGTATTAAGCAATAAAACAGAGCAGAGGCAAAAAAAAAAAAAAAACCTTTAGTTACTCATTAGCTAACTACACATTCTGCATGCAAGGCACAAGTTTGACAGGCTGCTCTTTATTATCACAAATTTACAAAGCGATTGAATTCTTCAAATTTGCAGCCATTGCTGAAAAATAATTCTTATGCATCAAACAAAAATAATGCAGCAATCTGAATGATTAATACAGGTTTGTTTAGTCATTGCTGCAAAGAAAACCCATTACAAAAGGAAAGTCACCACAGTCTGCCCAAAATTAACTAAAACGTTTTCATTTTTGTTTAACTATAGGCGAGATCCAGCAACTGCCAGTGCCGTTGACCAACAATAATCAATGCTGATACACATCTAATTAGCTGTACGGGAACCATTCACCTTAATTGGAAGTGACAGGGAATTGCTGAAATGACAGTAAGGTGTTCAACATGCTGACAAAGTAACAGAATTTCCCTTTCACGGGCCTGGTCAAACACCAGCCAGGATGGCTCGCCTTGACCATAGACCGGACCGGTCTCGCTGTGTTCTGGGCAGCTTGTCCGGTGCACGGCCGCTGGGCTGTTTGGTGCACTACACACCGTTCGGATTAGCAACTTTACCCACCAACTCTACTTGGCAACAGCAATAATTACTGAGATAGCTATGGAAGCTGTAACGCTAAGGCGAATGCCACAAAACAACTTCAAATTGTTACACAGTATTGAGGAAGTCACAGAGAACCTTTGGCAAGCCCGAAAGGACTTCAAGGAGCCCCGGGAGGGTCAGTGTCCTTGATTTCCCTGGGCAATGCCCCAAATCTGCAGCTGGATAAACATAAACACGTACCATACGGGCCAACGACAAGCAAACAAAATGCAGGATGGTGTTGGTCCCCTCAAAACACGTTACAATTTGCGCAGAAATGGTCCGCGGTTTAAAAGCCGACGCAACTTTTGTTTTGTGCATCTGTAACAAACGGGGTAGATTCAGACACGTTCAGCTAATGCTGGTGGATTGCGACACCCGTCCCTGCAGCCGGGACACCGTGGAAAAGGGGCAGCGGGTTCAATGCTGGTAAACGATTACAAAGGTCAAACAAAACAAACAAGTGTAAGCACAACTCTACTCAGGAGCACAGCAGGGGAACTGCACAACGACTGTTCAATCATTAAGCCCTGCAAAAACTAAATAAATAAATACAGGCACTATATAAGAGCTTTCAACTCTGTGTAAATTGAAACTGCATACATTGTAATAACTAATCTACAAGCAAATTTGATTAAAGTAAATATTTCCCAACAGGAAAGAAATTGGAGCTTATCTAGCAGCAATCAACAGATTACCTTATTTTTGGAGAGCACTACAAAACACATGGATGAGTCATTAGGAAAACACTGTCGTGTCAAGCAATAGGGTTGAGTTTAGAGGCCGTTATTCACAACCATATAATAACGGACCTTCTCATTCACCACACACTGATTTCTTAAAGAATTAAGAGTGCAGAAAAACCAAACACCTTTATCTTTGCCTGCCTCTGGAAGCTGAGCAATGTACATGATAGAACAAAATGTTCTTTCATTCTCTTCACAAACAGCCAACCTGTGCAGTGCGAATACTACCAAGCACAAGAACCCCTGTTTGCTAAATAAATACAGAATGCCTTATGCACCAGCCATTTTGGACACTAGTGTTGGACCTTAATGCAGAAAGACAAACACAAGTGCATTCAAACAGAATACTTGACATTAACTGCATCCTATAAAGTCAAACCCTGTTTACATAACAGAGAGAACCCTTAACGCAATATAGAGGCTACTGCATATATGACTTAAGTACAGCATCTCTAAAATGTCTGCGAGGCGGCCACCTAACTAAAGTTGTGTTAAGTTACGTTAACAAGCGGGCTAACACTTGAACCGCTTAGCTCTGTATCTGCCAAGTAGCATCATGGACATGCAGCGCTTTTGAAAGCCTTCACAGAAAGCATGTATAAAACTGGTTTAAAATGATCCTGGCTTAATAAACACTTTAAATGACCAGTAGCTGTCAAAGTTAGACAAAGTTAAAACTTGATTAGCATCAGGGGGGAAAAAAACCTTTTAGTGGTTATTTGGTTACTAGAATTTGTTATGTAGCCATTTGATGCAAACGCACTTTGAAAAAAAGCCATACGACATTGATCATTACATAAAGCCCATTTTTTTTGTCGCAATCAAGAATAATTTTCATTGTTCGAAACATTTAGTTTTTATCTCTTAGTTGCTAGCTTTGTAAGTGCCAACTACATACGCTAAATGCTAAATATGTCAAGTAGACCTCGGCCATGTTCACAGTAACAAAAACAGCAGGCGTCAGTTGGCAATGCTATGAATGGCTATAAAACTTTAAATTTTCCAACACCATGTAGGGAAATTTGCTTGAACTGATTAATCACAAGTAAAGGCATTTCTGTATGGTCCTAGCAAAGTCTCTGCTGAGACGGTGTCCAGGTCTAAACAAGGCAATGAACAATTCCATCCAAAACAAAAACACCCAACCAAAAACCATACAGTGTGTTACAAGTCGGGATACGGCAGCCTATTTGACAGCATTTAACCAATAAACACCCCCAGTCACTATCCCTTCCAATAACATACACACTCTTTAAATTGGATAACAACACCGAGTGAAACATCAGTGCAAAATTAACCGATGCATTATTACTCAGATATACATTACACACACCAGAAATGATAACACAGTGAATGAATACAAATCTCCATTAATGATTCGAGTTTGATATAACCATAGTTCTCAAACAGAGCCCAGGGAAAGGAAGCCTTCCACACACATACAGCGTTAAACTGTTGACACAGCCCAAATTCTAGGCTTTCCCATTACAACCACCAACAAAACAAGTTCCGTCACCACACTGGTACCACAATAGGCAAGGATTGACCGGTAAGGTATATGTGGAGACGCACTGCAGAGCTTTGTTTTGTGTACAGCCATTTTAGCATGCAGGGACTCACTTGGCCATGTTTTTTATAATTTGAAGAATTAAACTGAAAAATAGAGAAATTACTCGGTCACTGCACGTTAATGAATAAGCTGGTTATGGAGGTCATTGACTCATGATGGCTTTCTAGACTTTGTTAGCCAAATGAACATGTTTAGCTTTACAATAAGCATTAAGATTAAACTATTTTATTATCATGGCCAAAAAATGTAACTTAAGCCCATCCCCAAACAAACAAACCAACATCTGTATGTAAATAAGGTACAGACGAATCTGCAAGTTAAAGGTGAAAAAGTTGCTCCACTGGCAAAGAAAATGAATGTGCTACAAGCTATATAAATCATTTACCAAGCTTTGTTGCCCGCCATTGCAAATCTAGGTAATGATACGGTTTAAGTCCCTGTCCTGCCTTGCTGGGTCAGGTTCCCAGCGTAGTTCACACAGTTCCATGCACTGAAAATCATAGTAAGAATGTCGGCTGACTAGAAATTAGATCAGGGCTACATAAACGTGAATTTTTATTATTACTATTAAGAGAGCAAAAGTGGCTACCCCTGCAAAGATATAAACACAATAAAGAAAAAGACCCCTCCCCGCCGAAAGAGCGGAACATAACTTGTGGCACGGTATGTTACTGCACAAGCGTGTCATAATTCTAACAACTCAATTATTCTTCTCAAAGCCAGTAATATTCCGGACTTGGGTAAATGCTGAAAAATTGGTTTAAACTAAAAAGGGAGGAAAGAACAGCATAGGTTTTAAAAGCTATTAATAGCAATATAACGGCATACAACTAATGGGGTTTCAAAGGGAAATGAATCACAGAGGAGCATAGGTAGTGTACCAGGAATGTGTCATAACATTAATGGAAGTTAGGGTTTTTATCATACTAGCGAGTTAACACAACCAAGAAGAACAACATAACGCAAGCAGTAACATCAAAGTAAACTCTACAATCAGATATACAACCCAGTTGGCAGCAACAGCCAGTTATTACCGTTTTGCTTGAAAAAAACAATGGGCAACAATAAAGATATTACTGAATTACCTTAATCAGTGAAATATGATGAAATCATTCTCAAAGACATCTACGTCGTAGCTAGCCAACTAATACTGCAGTTTAAGCCAGCTAATATAATGTGTTTGCTGACCGGTATGTCGGCTGCAAAAACATTAACGATCTAAACAAAAACGTCCTTAAACTTACCTTTAACTTTCCCAAAGGTCCCTACCCCGAGTGTATCGCCAAGGATATAATGTCCAATCTTCACTCTTCCTTCATGCTTCTGTTTATCCGTCGCCATCTTCCCGAAGAAGCCCTCCCTACAACTACTGCAAGCAGACGGCGATCATTTAGACAAACAGGAAATATAAAATAATATGCGACGGAAGTAAACTCTCTGGATTTCCATAGTGCGGTAGAAGCGTGCAGTGAACATATAGAAATTTACAGTGTTAATGTTGATTTATAATGTCCATTTATACATATACCAACAATATATAATTATTCTGTCAATTTTCAAACTAATAACCATTATGGTAGTTAGTTTAGGTATTCATAACGGTGGTAATAATCAGCGATATTTTATGCTCATATAGTTACAAAAATAAGAAATATATTAGCCAGACTGCTCTGAAATATTATACTTTGATGGTACCCGAACGTTTTGTTCTATAAAGAACAAAGGAAACACAAAACCCGAAATTTGCATGCGCTCGTATGTAAGTAGGTTTTGTCAAAACTGTGCTTTTGTTATAACAGTTTAAGGTTTTCGAAAACCGATTTCAGATTTGGTAAAAGCATAATATATTTCTTGATAACATGCTCCTTGAGGAAGTATACTGCACATGCACAGGCAGGGGTCTGATAATTAAAAGTCAACCTAATTCAGTAGTATGATTGTACCAATATAAATGGGTATTTGCTATAGATTTCAGTTTTAAAAGACCCATAAGATGGTCATATCAGATAACTCAACAGGGGGTTTAGTGGTTTATGGATAAATACATTTAATTTAACGTATACACCTATTATATATATATATACATTTTAAGATTTTAATAGTTATATGCTACATTCATTGAAGTGACAAAGGACCTCGACCTTTTATGACGGTCATCATTAATTCATGGACGTTTCAACGGTATTTCAATTTAATCAAGTTTTCCTTTCTTATACAGAAAAAAAAATCTTAGACATGACTTGCACTTAACCATATTGACCATCAAATTATGTTTTATATGCTGAGCTTATTGCAGATTATGCATACCACCCTTAGATTCAACCTGTGCATTCTTCCATTGTGATTTTGTTTCTTCCACCATTGGACGTTATATTAGAATACCCTGTGATTTTTCATATAGCTGCATTGTAGAATTTTCAATATTTAAACCTTAGCCAGTACCCCCTGGGTTTAAGGTAAATCGTACACCTATAAAGAAACCCTGGTCAATGTTTTATATTTTATCATTATGCAGGTAATGAACGGTCAGTCTGCTAGCATTTGGGAGATAATTGAGAGTAATATTTACATTGTGACAGATGCTTCTCATATCAATCAAAATGTGAAAAATTGATGTGAACAGACCCAAAATGAAAGCAGTAGCTGACTTCATTACCATATTCTTTATTTTGCTTTTTGTCATACCATATTGATATTTCATATGGGTATCCTGGTATCAACATTCCACGAACAGCTCCAATGATGATGCTCTCAAGGTTGTTAACAACACATTTATTTTTCACAAATGCTTATGACGAGCCAGAGGCAGCAACTGCTGCTCTTTTGGGCTTGGGAGTTGTTCCTTCCCTAAATCCGTTTCTGAAAAGTAAGAGACACAGTTCAGGAACACATAGTAGTTTGACAAGTTTTAACAGTACAATCAAATAGCCAAAACAGGTCACTATACTAGCTTACCTCAGTGGGAAATTTAATATCACTAGTATATCATTTGTTCAGACATTTATTTAGACATCATTGGTAAGCAAGTTTTCATTCATAAGTACTTTCACTGGTGCGTTTCACAACATTAAGTACCAATCCTCAATTCTAAAAACTGCCTTAGATTGTATTGAAGGGAAAAATTTTACTGCTAAGAACAGTGCTAAGCAACACTGAAATTTGCACAAATGCTCTCCAAAGCTTTTTTTAAACTCCAGAAATAGAATCAATACTGAAAGTATCTAGGAATTGAATAGACACTTGAATCCAGTATATTTTCTTTTCTGACAAAACTCGCAAGGGTTTCACTGAATTACAGGAGAAACCTTCAACAAGGAGCACAAATGGAGGGAACTTTGCTTTGAAGCAAAAGTGCTTAAAATCCCAGTTCCTCACAGCATACTCAATGGGCTTGCATTGCAGGCTCATTGAGTACATCACCGCACAAGGCAGAATGGAATAGGGAATGGATTTGTAATCAGAAGGTTGTCAGTTCAAATAAAATAAACATGCACCAATAAGCTTACATTCCTAATTAAAATGACTCACTTGAATCTGCGGTACACAACCTTCAGATGCCTCATGCGACCCGTTCCAGTGGTGTTACGCCTCTTGGCCTTTGCACTCCAGTTGTCTGGATGAAAGTGACCAATCAACATTAAATACTTCAAGTAGCGTTTAAGCACAACTAAGCATTCCTTAATATTTTAACACATTTACATACAGTTAACCCAATATTTCAGAACTGAATAGCGTTTATCCATTTTAACAGGAAGGGTCAAACTAAAAATCAAAACGACACTTCGGGATACCATCCGATGTCTTCTTGCATTCAAATGCAATGCAACAAGCAGTCACACGACCAACCAACCTCATTAAGGCAAACTGGTGGGACTATTTCAGAGGCTTGCGACAACACTCACACTTTCTCTTGCGCTTGGATGGGTATCCACATTTGCCACAGGTTGACTTCTGCAGGTGGAAAGCCTTGGAGCCGCAACGACGACACAATGTGTGCGTCTTGTTACGACGCTTACCAAATGACGATGTTCCCTTCGTCTACAAATAAATAAATAAAAGGACAGTTAAAGTAGTTACAGTATCCACGATGACTATGCTTAGGTAACTACCCGTCTTAAGTACTGTTATACGTCTCATCTCAGTCAAACGTTGGAATCACATAAGTTCATATGTTCAGACATTTGTAGTTATAATACATCATTGACAAGACATAACGCACTCCTTATTCAATTCACAGTCGAGGGGGGGAAAATGACTAACCGTGCAACGACAAGGCCAGATCAACTACACTTGCGAAGTCTGCCTTGCGTATTGTAAACAAGTGCAGTAGTATTAAATCACATCATCTACGACATAACACATTTGTAGAATGGGATTCACTGAATATCTCTACATTTTTCCAATATGATAATAATAAAATAATTCGGAAGCCTCAATAACGCTGAACCAATTTCAGAGTGCCGGGAAACCGTCTACGGATTTAAACATTTAATATGTACATAATCCTAATCAATACTGAAGCTAATCATGCAATAATGTTTAAAACATACAATGTAGCACACTAACTACAGTAAAATAACACCAGAAAAGTAGATGTTATTAGATAGACCCGCGCCAGCTCTCCCGAAACTCACCATCTTCCTCCCGAGGCGGACACGATAGAGACCGGAAGGATAGTTGGTGTTGCTCTAAATGAACATCGACTTCTTCCGGTGCAACAAATGAATGAAACCCCAGGAAGTCCCGTTTAGCTTTAACTTTGAGCCGTTATAGATCAGGTGTTTATTTTTAAATGTTAAGATTTAGTTGAATTGCAAGGAATATAAAAACTGTAGAGTGGATTGTACACCAAGTAAAACGAAAAAAGAAATAATACATATTTTCCTAATGTTTTAATTAGAGTATAATATTGTATTATAGCACCATGCTAACAAGAATACCCACTTATACATTGTTTAGTACAAACATTTGTTTCTAAATTACAAGGATCACTTGACATAGATTTTTTATTTTTGTCAGATTACAGAACAAATTTGTTT
>JAOYSI010021399.1:0-34803 GCA_025775065.1 Hiodon alosoides | reverse complement strand
ACTCAACCCCCCCCCCCCCCCCTCTATTCTTAATAGGGCCCTATTCTGAATCTAGAGAGGCATCAACATAATAGTAACTAGAGGAGGAAAAAATAGAAAACACGAAAGGCCATTCAAATGTGTACATGCTTCCGGCTGGAAAGTTAATCGTTAAAAGCAGCAGAACTGGTTGAGACCAATAAGGCAGATACAACAAAGATGAGATAATGTCAATGAGATAAAGCACATCGCACCAGGCACACATGCAGACAAAATCTAGTACATGTTTGCCTTTTAAATATCACTCATTGACAACCGTTTCTCATAGATCAAGCCACACGTTAAGTTAGACTTTTGAGTAATGTAGCAATCATATGAAATAGATCTACTGTATGAAAGAGGCACCTGGAGAAAAAAATATTTTAAAAAGGTCAACAAGACTAGAATGCAACTGCCATCCAACAAAAATAAAACAAAACAATCTGGAAAAACTAATCTTGCCTCTAAGCAGAAATTGGCTATTTACACAGTAACTGCTGATTTAATACACATTATTGTTCTTCTGATGGAGAAATTGTCAACAGGGACAGGAAATCCTATAGAACGCCCAGCCCTCAGAACGAAGTCGCGTTTTAAAGAAAAGCACACGTATCTGAAACTGAACACGAGAAAAACACCGTAATGATGATTCCGCAGCTGTGAGTGACACTCGGTAAGTACTCTGCTCACAAGTGCGATTACAGATAAGCGGACCATTTAGAGAAGCCACATCGCTAACGTTACGTGGATTCTTCATGTCACAGAGATTATGCAGACCACCCTACCGCTAACGTAGTAGCGGAAAACACTGTCAACCACCTTGACCCTGGGTGTCAAACAACCCAGACAGCTCGGCTAACATTCTTAGCCTTAAACATTCTTAGCCTTACAACTTACAGGGGTGTCATGGCTGTTTTTCAATGGAAGAATATGAGTTTAAAATATGAATAAAATGGGGAGGGAGGGGGGGGGGGGTGACAGAAGCCTCAGCAAAAAAACCTGAGTCAACAGGATTACTTAGCTAGTTCATCTACTTCAAAAGCTGATTGATTTACTACAAACACCAAGATTAGCTGCTATGTCAGACCCCCTTTACTGCTGACAATGCGTTTAGGCAGGTGGAATGTTTGGGTGAGCAGAATGCTGGCAATTTTGCCACTGGGTGGTCATTCCCCAGCCAGCAGTAAAAGCCCTATCCTACACAAACCACTTATCTAGACACCCATTTATCAGCCCACCGGTAAAGCAAACTGAAGAACGGATACCCCTACACACAAACCAAGAGCACATTTTAAGATCCCAGGCAGTATTCTGCTCTTTTTTTATTTGGTCACACCCCTTAATCTTATGGATTTTAAGATAAAAGTATCATAGTATTATAGTAATTACCACTGCTATAAATTAAAGTTTAACCGTATATTTCGTCATGGCTTCTTTCGTGCAACATAACACAAAATTGGAACATATGAAAATGAACAACATACATTCCTCACGCTGTTCTTTATTCTGGTTGAAGAGAAAAGAATATTTTACAAGACCTTACAAACCACAGTCATGTCGGAAATATAAATCAAGTTCGATGCTAAGGAAACCACAGTGCCCAAATAACACTGAGTGGTACGTTAAAGAATATCTGTAATATTAAATTGGGATCTCAGCTTTATCTTCACAGACTGAAAGGTGCCACAAATATCGCACATCAGTGGCAGCTAGCAATCTTATGAACAGTTTTACACAAACCATGTGATCTCAACCAAAAACAAAGAACAGAAAATCTGCCAAAAGCCATTTTCTACTATTTCTACTATTATTATTTAGCAACAAATTAAAAATATTTAAAAATAAACTATAACAGGGCAAATCGATTAGTTTCCCCCACTAGCGAAAATCTATCATTTTCTCTTTGTGCCAAGAAACATCCAATACAGTTTCCACTAAAGGAAAGGGGGGGGGTTGATGACAACTGACCCTTGAGATGAGATGATTGTGTCATTCCAGAAGCAGTCGCTGTCAGTTCCACTCACATTTCAAAAAATGAGGAAAAAAGAACAGGACCAACCAAGGAGGGTAATATAGAGTAGCGGATGAAAGACAATAAATAAATCAAGAGAAGCGGGCTGGGTATCCGTGCGAAGGTCAGGGTGTAAATTTACACCGGTCGCTCAAGGCTGCAGAGCTTTAAAGGCACAACTTGAAATCAGATCACTCTAGGCTGTGTCCTTGGCTTTGAAACAGCAGGCCAGCCAGTGGCGTTTTTGGACGGGAGGGCTCGTCACCGCACAGACATGTTAAACATTACCCCATGCAGCTCAATGTGTGGAGGAGGAGGACGAAAATAAACAGTGGAGCAAGGCTCTCACAGTTTTTGGATGATGCCACTCAGAACTATTCAATTTTTCACCATTATTGAATATTTTCATCCAGGTTTAGGATTTAACCAAAAGGCCAGGTGAAGGGGCCAACAGGAGACCTGTTCTTCCAACAACACAACAGGTACCAGCATGTAAATGCCACTGCAACATTGTCAGAGAGTCTGGAAACTTACCAGCACACAAAGTAACTCATTAAACACATTTTACTCAGTCCTTTACATCAAATAACTTCAACCAGGTATTTCTATAGCGTTTCAGCACCTTGGGCACAGAGAAAAAAAATTAACAGTAGAGTGTAGTTTTATGAGGTTCACACATTCACAGCACCTGGTAGCTTTGGAGGTTTACTTTGATTTTTGACAAATTGTCGGTATCTGCCATGGCTAATCAAAGGTAGCCCTACAGACACATTTAACACCGACAAAAATTAAGTGCAACTATGTAGAGCTAGGATAATTTATTGCGTTACTCGAGTCGTGGCGATTATTTTAATACTGACGATCTTTTTGGTTTTTTAGTAATCGCCTTAATATATGCATATGGTATATTAACGGCTACATTCACGTTAGTGCGTTCTAAAATAATAATTCCGATCAGCTGTTTACCCGGTCTGATCTTGGCAGGAATACTGAGGAGCAGATCGGTATTACTGATTTGGTTGGGAGAGTGAAGGCGATATATTTGTAAAAGATGAAAAAAAAAAAATGAAGATTACCGTTTTTGTTTGTTTCGTGTAAAAAAATAAAATAAAAAAAAATTCTGCTATCCTTACTCTCTTTTAGATAAATAAAACCCGTTTGCATAAAATCGCACGTCATAGGTATTTCCTCAATAATACCCACACAACACTATTCAAAACGTGATTTTGGTCATTTGTGGGTCAGGCGCGGATCTTCCGTGGTTGCACGGGGGCACCCGCCCCCCTTGTGATCTGATTGGCCAACCCGTGTGCCCCCATTTCCATTGGTTCTTAGTGATTTCAATCATTATTCGCTTCGAATAGTCACGTTCGGGAGGCAATTTTTGGTTCCCCCCCTTGCCCCCCACTTGAAAATAATCTGGATCTGCCCCTGTTGTGGGTACTTCTTTATTGTCATTTAACAAGCAGCCGCATTTTCGCAATATTGGTTAGAACTTCTATCCTCCCGCTAGAACCTACAATGTTGTTATTACGTTAACAAACGCTTTCATTGGGCGAAAAATGTAATTAAACAAAACGGTCTGGAAAACCTTTCGTGGCGAGTCCACGTTGATATGCTAGTGTTTTTACATAGCTTGTACATTATCTTGTATAATGTGTTTGTTTTTCAACATATTGTGTCATGTTAATTTGTTCATGTGACAACACAATTAAATAATGAGCACAGTTTTCAGGAAGCAACAGTACTAGAAGTTACTAACTTCTATAAAGGTTAATGAGTTGACTTCTGCTGCACTTGTTCAGCAAACGGCAAAAATTAAAGTAGATTAAAGCGTATTCGTGTCGATTGTTAAAAAAATTGCTCAGCACACCTCTACAACTATGCATTCTTCTTTTTTCTTACTTGAAAAGCACCGAGACATTTTTAGCAGGAGAATGTGTGCTGTCTCTTCCAGCGTTAAGCCTCATCATGTGTGGGCTTTTCTGACTGCCCCGTGAGGGACACAAGAGCTGGGTGGCGTGTTAGGACAGTGTTCAGGCACTGGGCAACGCAGTGCTGCAATGAGCTCGCCTTCAGCTAAAAAGCATTAACAAACGGAGTAATGATGCTCTACGCATGGACGGGTGAATTAATCCGTTTCGATTAGCAGGAGCTCTGCCTTAGGCTCCGTCTTTAAGTGTGCCCATCATGTTTAATTAAAAAGCTAATAAGCCCTTTTATTCGTTTTAAATCTGATTTGGGTCTGTATCGGGGTCTTCAGGCAGTCCCATCACAGACCATATCCATTCACCTTCACTATTTTGTTGGTTGTGCTGATTTCTGATTGAGGTGAACTCACAGAATCCACCGAAAGAACAGATGCCTGAATTTACTGCAGTCACTGATCTAGGCTGAACAAAGACAATAATGCTTGGGTACTGCAGAGGGATGGGCATATAACATCCATCAATCATGGAGAAGCTCTGGACCATATTGAGATTATGTAACTGGCACAAACGCAACTACACACACACACACACTCGCCAGCACCAAAAGGAGAAATCCTAACATCATGGTTTTTCAAGAAAGCAGCTCAACAGCTGCAATGCAACTTGGAGACAAATTAAAGAAGGAATTAAGCACATTCACAGCCTCAGCGTGTTCCCCCACCCCCCTGTGTGAAGATATATGCTACCAGGTGTGGCTGCAGGCAGTAAACAGGATGCAGCTGCCTGGAACTTGAAGAAGCTCCAGCTTGATGAGTTTTACGCTGGGCGCCGTCCCACCACTCAAACAGCACTCTTCTTCCACACATCTCTATTGGTTGCAATTATAATATTCTGTTGCCAAAGACAAGCCCTTTGAATCTCCCAATACACTAACTATTCAGTGAATGTGAACATCAGGAAAAAAACGTATCAGGAAAAATAGAGCTCTGCGTTCTTCTTTTAACATTAAATGGCATGTGAGACCTGACCCAATGAGTGGCACACACACTTACCACTTCATCTTCAGACCAACACTTCTCGATCAGCTTTGGGACAGGCTTCTTCACCAGGCGCTGGAGGGCCTTCCCCGCGTCATAATTACTCTCATGCAGCTGGAACAGAAAACAAAAACAAAGGCAGATCTTTAATCACCCACAGGGAGTCACCCACTAACGATCACGGTACATTACTGAAACACGTTCATAAGGCAAAATGTCCAACTTGAACGTTTGAAAAACGCACACATCCTCAGTCAGGTTCACGGGCTTAAATGTGTCATAGCAACGAAAGGGTTCTGAAGGGACAGAGATGATATTAAAATCTGAAAGATATCAACCGTCTTCACTTGACTTACCAGTTTCCATTTCTGCCCAAAAAGTTGATGACTACTTTTTTTTTTTTTACGATAAGCCTTAATACAATTAGGGTATTAGCAAATTTATAATATTTTTTTTTCTTCCAAATTACATAATACATTATGACTGCTTCTTTAAAGGCTTGGCATACACATACAGTCCTTACCGTTTACAACCCTCCCAAGTCCTTGCAGTTCCATTTATCGTACAAATTTAAGGATATTGACTATATCCAACTACAGCACAACCTGTCTTTCCTTCAGGGAACTCATCCTTTTAATGTTAACCGTACAGTTGTTAAAGTCTCTTCCTCCTACCAGGCCAGTCAGACTAATTATAAACGAGTAGCATATATTAGAATCAGCAATACTGTAGGAAAGAGCCACGGCAATGGCCAGCGACCCACACTCACATTTCCAGCTTCAAACATCTTTACCTCACTTATTTACTGAATTGCGTGCGTTCTTCTGCATTTAGTTTTGACGCAGAGAACAGACACCATTATCATGCATCATACAGCATCGCTTTAGGAAGGAGCAGTTAAGGGCCTTTATTAGCATATCTCTAAATGTTCTTTACCGCCAGGCTGGAGGTTCCCTCTCCAGTTCCTCATTTCCTCGGCCACGCCACTTAATTCGCAGTGCTGAATAAACCCCCCTTGCGGCAAATCTCAGCTGTCAGACCATAGCGCACGCTAACGAACCAATGAATTACACCTTTTCTCTTTGACATTTCTCATCTCGCACATCAAAATGTTGTTCTTTCGGGCCTAATGCATCATGTCATTTGGATTCCTCACATTGTCTGTGACCTTCTCAGGGCTCAAGTGCCACAGAGTTCCCACCCCTGTGGTGTAACGGGGAACGATAAGTAGAATTTCACAAAGACACGGCAGGGGCCTTATTAGTCATTATTATTAGGCCTACAACCCATCTTCCACTTCCAGAAAAATTATTGCCAAATAATTCATAATGTGCTTCTCATCAGGGAAGAATAGCAGCTAAAATTGTGTTATTGGGAAAGGATAAATTGACCACAAATCAATCTAGTGGGAGAAGGGCCGCTGTTTTTCTTAGCAAAAGAATCTGTATGCTTTGGAGCAAAAAGCATAAAGCAACAATAACTAGTGAACGCCCTGCAAAAAAGACATTCATTCTGACCATCCTGCAAGAGAAATGTAAGGAGCGGAATCTTGTCCTTTTGGCTTATAGGGTAGGCTAAACCTTTGTGTTTCGGGCTCAGGCTGAAGCAATATCCATGTAAATCTGAATCCCTGCATAATCAGTATCAGAGCAAATCATTCATTCTTGTGCTTGTGAATGCCTAGGAAAATTATTCTATGTCTCCATCACAAATTTGATATCCTGTGTGTGGCCGTAATAATGCAGCTCAATTCTATTTTTATATTGAATTTTTCAGCCTACATATTGGATAGGCTTTATTTGTGCAAAAATAGTTTTCATGCTGCTTGTTAGTTAACACATTTTAAAGACAACTGGGGCACACAAATACACCTTAAGTATGAAAAATGACTGGCAAACCACCTGCAATTCTGCTACACAGGCCTCACTCTGTAGAAATGACGTCAGCATAGTGTAGTAGCAGATACAGTGAAACACAAAAAGCTTTATTTTTACCACTTTTTTAATAACGACCTTCATTTGCATCCATGTACAGTAACTAATGATACCTTGCTCTGAAAACATTTGTATGTATAGCGTTTTTAGTAGTAAACTGCCTGAAAATACTCCAATTTTTTTTTCATTATAGGTGAGCAGTTATCATAACCCTCTTATTTTTCATATTTTCCTTTTCGCCTTCAATTAACAGGGGAAGGGGTGGGGAACGATATTGCATAAATAAAGTGCTGTGGGAGACAGCTGTCTGTTTTGATTTATCTGCAGTGTTGCCCACACTAATAAGTTGTTATTGGTATTATAAAAAGAATGAGGGCTTCTTGGAATTTTTTCATGCGAAGTAAATCAAGGGTCTTCCTTCTGATGAGTACACGTTTCTCTCACTAAGGAACTGAATACAAAACAACAAAGACATCAGCCTGTAGTCATATCACCACAGTCCACAGCTCTGGGACATCATTCTTCAGACAGCTTGCCATTTCCAGCAGCCTGGCGGTAAGTAATGCGTTAAATGATATTTTTATGATTACTCACGGTGTTAAGTGCATTTAGTGTTGTGTCGTCTCGAGAAGCAGCTAAACAACCATCCTCTGTCGACCCTCCGTCGCACATCCCAGCAAACGCAGCCATGCTCCTGACAACAAACGGGGAGAAAACCATCAATGGGACATCGACCCCTTCGTAAAACGGAACATATTCTCCGTAATTAGGGTAGGACAGGGGTCATTAAGACAGCACTGAACGACAGAAACGTAGGTACGCAGATCAGAATAAATACGGGGGAGTGCGGTTTCAGGGTACGGGTTGACTGTGAGCACTCACCTGGCAGCCCTCAGGTACATCAGCAGGTCACAGTCGTTGACCCCTGGCATCCACACCAGCTCTTCATTCTCGGTCACGGCATGGCCCTCTGGAGATGGGAACGGCTGCAGTTCGGGGAGCTTAGCCTAACGGGGAACACGTTCAGCAGGGACAGACGGTCACAACCGGCAAATCACAAACCGCAAAAATACCAGCTGAAAAACTCACACTTTTTGTTTGGTTTTATTCAAGAGCTTTCTGGGTATTAGTCAAAATTATTTGAGCACATTCAATAGCCCTCAATACTTTGCCTGTATAATATCCTCTCACATTGATCAGAGTAAGCTTAAGTATTGAGGTATTGTTATTCTAGAACAGATAAACCTGCTGTTGGAACCAGTAAATAACACACAGTGTTGAACACACCGTCCTTCTCACTCGCTGCTTTCCATAAACGGCTGTATATAAATACTCCATATAGACAGACAAACGCAAGACTAATGACGTTTTGGAATGGGATGAATGCATTTTGAAAGAACTTTAAAATACAAGACTGAAACAGAGTGCTCTTCCCACTTTCGGTGACAAAAACAATGTCAGCTTTAACTGAGTTACCAGTAGTGTTAAAGATCCACACTAATCTCTAATGGAATGATCCCTAGTCAACAGTGGAGGTTTCATGTGCTGGTCAGGGCATTTAAAGACTACAAAGATGATCAGTCCAGTTCACCTTCCAATCTCTACAGAGAAAGTGCCCTCGCAGAATGCGAATCTGTCACATCTGCTAGTTAACAGGAACGTATGGCGAGAGGGAACTGCAGGGAGGGGGAATACACAGTGAACAAGAAACCTCCGCATTTCAGCTTCTGAAAAGGCCTGGCAACATATTAGATTTTATAAGTCACTTCATCCTCCTGGTAATAAAACCTGTTAACTAAGAATTCTAACGCACAAGTGTGACAGTGATAACCACCCACAAATATATGCAGGCCCTCCAGCGTATTCCACAGGGCAGATCTGTAAGTAACAGAGTGGCAGAGAAAAGTAGGAAGGGGGCATAACGGGTAATTTGCTGCAAAATCATAGCTCCCCATGACTATTACTTCCTGGGTCCTAATACCTGTGAACGAAGTGCAAACGAAAGACTACAGCTCAAGCAGCACATTGGTGTGAACACATGAAACCACAAAATCACACGTGCCATTCACAGCATGGACGGAAGAGACTTACTTGGTGACTTGGGCCTACTCTGATTTCCCCTTGTGTGCTGTTTAGTCGCCTGGAAGAAAGATAATGAAAGCATTAGATCAACGCTGCAGCAACGGGACTGCTAAAGTATGTACAACATTTCAAAACACAACTTTATACCTTTTTTGCAATTACTTAAAAATATATTTACTGTATTCCAAAGCTGAAGAAAAAAAACATTTGACGACCTAATTCTTTCCATACTAGATTTTATTTAAAAATGCTAGAGGATGTTCTAGTTTGAGGTAAAGGCAACTCAAATTCTGCTTCTAGCGGCTGCATTTTAAAAAAGCTTCTTCTACAGGCTGAAGTTTGAGTGAAAATCCTTGTTTTTATTCTGTCACTCTGTCATTCTGTAAAACGGATAACAACACTGATGTCTTGTCAACAGAGGACCATTCGGTAGGAAGACTACCAAGGAAATTTTATTCTCTCTTCTGGTTGCTGCCACTTCTTTTCATTGTTTTTTTTTTTTTACAACTGAAAATTTCCAGATCTTTATACTGGAACACATGTGTTCTATACTGTCTTTCAGATGACCTATTTTTGTACATGCAGAGGTATAAAACACCAAATATAGAGAAGGGAAAAGTATCTGAAATGGCAGCTGTAACAAATGCTGGTAGCCATAGCGACAAAAATGTAATAATAGTGTTCCGATCTCCAGCTGCAGTGGATTAAAGAAAACGACAAGATGTTCCTAAAGAAAAACAACCCCCTGCGTTGCCATGACAACCGTGCAGATTTTCATATAGCCAAGCATTGTGCAGCCCAGAAACTGTCACTATGATTTGTACCCAGAGAAACACTGCCTGCATCATAAGAACTAAAGTTGTTAGAAACCTGAGAGGCCAGGTGTCCCACCGGCTACAAGAATCTCTTAATTACCACACCATCACTACCTTCCATCAATTAGCAAAGGGCACATACTGGCAATATGGTAGCAGGGCCTTAGACCAACTATTTTAGTTGCAGATACTGGAATATATACTGACCGACAAATGTATGTATTTAAAAAAATTTTTTTAACAATACCAGAATCAGCCAAGTCTACCAAATTAGCACCGTGGTTTATGTGAAGTTATGATGGTTAAGGTATGACACCACAAAGCAGACAATGCACTAAGGTAGGACAAGATATCAGAGAAATCCTCCATCACAGTGTAGATGCAACTGGCGAAGGACAGCCACGGGCGCAGAGAGGAGGAGAATTGGTAGCTTTACATTTTAAAACACCATAAAGGCCTCTAGGCAATTCCACTTCTGAAAATGATCTAGCCCTCGCAGAATATGAAAAGAGTTGAGACTACCGAGAAAGAACTACTACTAAAGGGCTGATTTTTAAATAATCTGTTTATAAAGCAGGGTAATTCATTGGGATCAGAAGTTATTCAGGGCATTTTGGTTATTGTTATGAGCCGTCGCCAGAAATTTTTTTGTTTTTCAGTACTAAGTGACTTAATGTGAAAATGCTTAAAATGTTCACCAAATATTTTCATAGAAGCAATACATTGGTCATAAGGAAAAATCCCTATCAGCGATTTCCTTAGCACTTTAAAGGCATGGCTGACATGCTGGAACTTTCACCATTGTAAATAAATTTTAATAGTGAGGGGAAAAAAACAGAGCCTTTTGCATTCACATTAAAGAATTCCAGCTGTTTCTAAACAATCGGCATACTACTTTGGTTTAAATAAATGCCCCCAGAACCAAAAAGATAAGATGATTATACTCTTGATTTGCAAACGAGCAACACTCTTATTGGTTGGCTGTGCTCAGTAATCAAGCTAAATTAATATAATTTCTATTTTGTATTAACCTTGCTGAAGGGTACAACAGGAGAAAATCTCTCCATGGACTTGAACCAACAACCTCCTGGTTATAAGACAAATTAAAAATTTTACTTCTACTACTATACCAAAGAGGATTCCATGTAAGCACTGCCATTCAAACTTGGAAAAATGTAGAAAACAATTAACTTTTTTCATAACTGAGCCATTCACAGGGAATTATTTAAATAACTGCTCAGCAATACGATAAAAATTCAGTCAAGCACATAAAGCGGTGTTCTTGTAGAGTAACTTTACTAGATTCTTGCCAACCCTTTTATGAACTCATAAGCTCAAGATGGAGAAGTTTATTTTAGCACCCAGTTGAGTCACCCTTAAAGCATGTCATGCTGCAAAGAAACAAAGTAATATCAAACATCACAAAGCTTTAGTTTTATTAATCAGTCATTCAGGTCAATATTTGTCATTTGACATGCAGTGTAATAAAGATAGAAACTACCGTAGTTCCAGCCAAAGCCCCATCTGTATTGAAGTGGCTGCTGATCTAATCTAATTCTAATGGACAACGACATTGCGACTGGAACAGAACAGTAGTAGATGTAATTCCACTGACAATTACTTTTTTTATATGACCGTCACCAACGTAGCGAGAAAAGGAATATAAATATTAAAAGCAAAAATCTAATATATAGAGGTATTTAAATTTTTGTGCACTGGGTTTCATAGAACATAAACTTATTACAAGTTTTGTGATACTGTTTAAATACTGTACGGTGTAGAACAGAATGGTGTTTATGTAAAGCATTTAATAACACCACTCTTATTTTGTTAAACTTTATTCAGGCTGATATCATGGAATATCTGCAACAGCCATCTTGGCTAAACCCCAAAAACACGAACACATTGTGGTGACACCAACAAAAACAAAAGAATCTGAGCTGATTTAGTGGCTGTTCGATGTTTACGTAAATGTTGCAGAAGTATTCACTTTTAAAAAAAACTAGTTTGCTAAAATATTATGTGTAGCATGCTTGTGACATTAAGTGTAACATAGATGTCTTAGTTAACAAAATTGTTGCATTTATAACGGAGACCAGGGCAAATCTGGGTCTGGTCCTTGGTTACTTTAAGTCAATCTTTCATTTTGACAATATACTGATATAAACAAAACTTTTATGTATTTTTAATGTAATTAAGAAAATTGAATTTAAGGCTCCGAAATATTTACTAAAAAATATTGTTTTAGTAAACAAATATTGATCATTTAATTAAGCATTCATAAAAATACATGCATGTGTCACTGAATACTGATTTTCAGCTCAGTTTGATATATCGGGAATAAATATGTTTAAATACAATATGACATATTCCTTATTGGTTTATGTATAGCCTACGTTGAATTGTAAACCCACAAACAAAATTAGGCCTTTAACAAGTTAAACTAATTTGGCGATATACGAACTTCACCAGGAAATAAAAATAGTAATTAAAATAACACCAAGAATAGCTGAGTATGAACATCAAGTCGTATCATCAATCAGAATGATTGTGTTAATCAGCCGTAAAAATGAGTCTGATCGAAACAACGCAACACATCACCAGCGTTGTGACTCGATAACTAAGAAGGCAATCAAAGATATCCCCGCCCCTACCATCAGAATCGCCCAATCATTGCAAGACTAACGCTGTGTCCAAACATTACCTTCCTAAACAGGGCGACAGGCCCCAATCTTTATAAACGCTAACGTTGGCGCAGCTATACTTTGCCTCCAAACATATCCAGACGTTTGCGAACCGCCTGCTTGTCAACTGAAGTATACATCCTCACAACTCTCTACCATTTCCAACGCCATGTCATTTCAATTGTAAACACGGGAATATCAACTACCGCAAAATGGAGGCTCACATGCCCTGCGTATTTACCGTAAGCGAGAGACACAACTACGATGTAAAGTTTTGTATGATAAACAACACGGTGACAACTGGGTAGACAGGCGTAAGAGTACAAATCGTAACCACATCTGCATACAGCATCCAGCTTACTGGCCGCCTGCTAACTAGATTTGATTGCTTTCGAGCTACCCAGTTACAGAAACAGAGTAGCGCGCTACCGATGACGGCTAGCAACTGCGCACAGGCTTGCAACTGTAATCGTTTAGGATGTAGGACGACACAATAAACATTTATCAAGGTATCAGAGTAAATATGCTGCCGCGAACACGCGGAGATTAGAAAGACGTACAGAGAGAAAAAACAACGCTGCAGTTTTCTTGTTAGCTAAACAGGTGATGCTAAATATGCAAACCTACCTTCGCGGACTGAACAAGTCGTCCATGTCGGAAAGCAAGCGCTTGCTTTTAATCTAGACTGTCTGCCTGAATAGGTCGCTAAATATATTATCTTTTCCCACCTATTTTTGATACCTCAAGATGGAGGCGCATGCAAGTCTCTGGAGGAGGTTTTCACTGAGCTTGTGCTATGACCTCAGCCTTCACGCACAGCGTACCAAGTTCCCGTTTCGACAGACAACTGAGCATGTGCCACGACCTTACACATAGACACACGCTGGAAACGCAATCCATCTCTCTGCATGTCTTTCCATAAACAAGGCCGACTCGCTTAGCCGATGACGCCCCGCTCCGCATACCAAACAAGGGGGGGGAGGGGGAGGTAAGAGCGGTCCAGACAGAGGGAGGGAGATTGAAAGGGGCCCTACACCAGGGGGTTCCTAACATACAACAGTTGTCTCGGTAAAGTCTTCTACCTAGCGCTATGCATAAGAAATATGATCATTTATTTTAGTACTGCACATACGCAGTACTGCCAATATGGTTACGAACTATCACCAGGTAAATAGGGGTGGCCGCATCCCACGCTGTTCGATGAGGACGTTGAAGACTCTTCTGTGCAATATACTGTACATGCACTGGACATCATAAAATCCGTATAAGTATAGACTTTCTCTACTAGTGATCAGAAAATAAACTTAAGTAAGTCATTGGTTGACATTTCCAGCTAATACACAAATATTTTGAGTATTTGACAATTAAATATATACTGGTCAGTTATAAAAAAAATTAGTTTGGTCAAATTATATTTCATGCATGTTTAATATATCATAAGTTGGTGGCTTGTTAATAAAGCGTGTAATATATATTATGCAATAGTTATAACCATGCATCCTCCTAACAAACCAGAAATATAATTTGTCAAATTAAAATGTATGACTAACAGAAACCTTTTCCTGTATTAGTATTAAATAAAGAAAAAGTATAATGTAAGAGCGAATATATGGCCAATAAACCTTAAAGTATAAAATGTGCCACTCATTAACTGTTAAACATTTACATTTATATAAAAATTTAACACACTAAATATTTGGTATCATAACTAATATTTTTCTACCAATTACCACACCGCTTTTAAAAATGGACAACCCAATATAAACTTAATATTTAAAAATACTGAAATACTGCCCCTGAAAGATAAATTACTGTAGCAGGAAATTCAGGTGCATACGATAAGATAATACAGTCAACAACACAGTGACGTTTTACTCTTCTGGAATGAAAGGCGTAAAAACCACAGTGAAATATGGTTTCTAGAACGTTGCGCACTCCGGGATTTATGATTCCATCAAAGGTAAAGCCAAGTGTCAACGATTAGCACTAATAGTATTGGAACAGCACAGTTCAGACTGACTAATTTTTATCAATATTAAACGTACTAACTCCTAAAAGCTATACCATGTGTTTAAAATGAATATCTGAACACATCAGCTGACCACATAGTTACATGTGACCCATGTTCTTACATTTTCTTTATTGATTGAATTTGAACAGTACCCTCTAGGCACTGAGGTTCCTTAAGTAGAGGATGGGAAACACGTTTGGGGCAAGTCACACTTGTGAGCATTCATGTCAGCAAATATAACCTAGCAGCAGCTGTAAGCAGAATCCTTGATGAGCAAACGCAATTCTTTGCCAAGTCACAAACTGTTTGAGTGAACTCAGCTCAGTACAGACAAAGGCTTCTTATGACTATAATCTCAGGGAAAAGTGAAACCACACAGTGACTAACCACACATCTGATTTGACTGGTTTCAATGATTTAAACTTGAAAGTGACAGATTTAAAGTAGTAAATGTAGTTAGCTGGTTATATGAAGTATTTTTGGTCTAATTTTGGCTCCATGCAGAACTGCTTCAACTCTGCTTGTTGGTTCTCAAGCATAAACAGCTTGTTTCAGGTCATGCCACTACTTCTCAATGGGGTTTAGGTCTGGACTGACTAGGCCATTCAAACTTGTTCCCGTCTTGCTTATCGCCCATGAATCCCATTTTTGCCCTGTGTCTCACTGATGGTGGACTCAAACACTCAACCTGCCAAGGCCAAGATGAAAGTAGCCTGCAGATTCCTAGGCAGGGTTCCCACTCTTTTCTAGAGATAATTTTCCAGAACAATTTTCAGTGATGATCCAGCTGGTCAACAGACAGGGATCACGTCATTCACTAATATGTTCCTCTCTGCAGAAGTCTGATTTTATAACTTATCTATGAAATCATCTATTACATGCGTAGAAATGATGACAAATTGATCATAGAATAATGCAAACGTCAAATGTCAGATTCAAATAAAACTGTTACTCCTTGACTTTAGTGTAGTCTCTTTCACACTCTCCTGCAGGTTTTCCTGAGTTTTTTTCTAGAGCAGCCAGCTCTTCCCTTTAGTCTGGAACACTTTTGTGATAAGCATTTGATTATGACAGTAATGTGAAGTCCTGTTTTTTCTCTGCCCTGATTGCCATTTCGTCTGCCATCTTCTTAATGCTTTGAATTATTCTTTGCCGTTTTGTTTTGACATTTGCAATTGTCAAAATATTGGCATATAATATTGGTACAAAAAGCTATTTCAAACATGTTGCTCTCTGTACGTCCATCGGACCACTGTCACAACGCCACACTTTATTTAAACTTCTCGACGAACTTGGTGTATAGATATGCAAGTGTAATACGGTCAAAAAACTGGGACTACTTCATAGGTGTGCAAATATCAAATATAAGTTCTAAAGAACGCGTCACAATAGGAAATTAAACCAAGCCGTGGTATAAATCAGTTTATCACACCATAGGTAAGCCCCTTTACTAAAAAAGCTAATCAGAACCCACTGTGAGCTACGGCTAAAACGTTTCATGTCATGTAATGGTCCATTTTACCGTAACGTAGCATTGCGTTTGAAGAGACAATGCAAGCAAAGTAAAAACAAAAGTACTGCACATGCACATACAGCTGACCCCGGCTTCCTATTTATTCTTATAAAACCTTCTCAATACCCAACACATTTGAAACTCCTAGCCAGAGTTGAAACACAAACCTTAAACCTTTGCAGGCAGATAAAGCTAGCAAGCACGTCAACTTCAGCAACTGACCCAAACAAGTTAACCAATTTTACATTATTCAAGCATTAAAAAACAAGCTGAGAAGAAAACATTAACCTATAAACCTAATAAAAACTACCAGTTACCAGCTAGCAGTGATGAACATTTACCTTTAGAGGATAATGCAATTTACATTATTCAGAGTTTCAGTCACTTGAATTAATGTCATCCAATCTGTGCTACCATGTGACGTGGCTCGGGGGTGTGTTCACAACGCTGCCACAATGTAACGAGCAACCGCAACATAATGTTAAAATCATTTTCCAGGAAAACAAGATTTTCCAGGACACTTTCCTTTTTCTCTCATTTTCCATGCATTTTCCGTGCGTTTTCCATGACTGGAAAATAGGTCAACTGTTTTCCAGGTTTTCCAGGACGCGTGGGAACCCTGCTAGGGTTCTTTTTGACTTCCAGGAAAATTTTACTCCTTGCAAGATTTATATTGGGTAGAAAATCAGGCCTGAATGTACTCAAACAGCTCACCATAATTATCCCTTCAATGGGGTATATAATAACTTTTTCAGACCTGAAAATCGAATGTTTGATCAAAACTAAAGAAACAAGCACCAGAAATTAGTGTAATTTTTCTCTCTGACTCCCACTACCACAACCCACAAAAAGATCTGACCAAATTCAATGTGAAATCTGTGCATTAATGCATAAAATCAGACAGGAGGGCAAGCACTTTTTCATGGTACACAGTACAAGTAAAATAGTAATCCAGCCCGTTTTATTATAGGTAGTTTCAGGCGTTGCAGTGACAAGGTAGACGGAAATCTCAAACGTCACATTTGAGGGCTATGTCAACCATGAAATAAGAAAGAAAGACCCAAGGCAACTTCAGGCAGGAGCAAGATTCCCTTCACGCATTCAATAGCTTGATACATACACATTAATCCAGACTGCAAGGCAAAACATAAGAGCACTAGCAGATAAACTGTGTGCGGCCAAAATCACAAATACACTGTCAGCAGATGGTGAGGGAATTTCACAGCTTGACCTGCCATCTATAATCACACGTGAAAAAATATATTTTATGGGTCTAGCACTGAGAGGACTATAGGGTAACGGCCTGACAGTAGAGGATTGGTGTCAGTGTGATGAGTTTTCTTCACCTTGTTCTCGATCAATAATATATATATATATATAGTGCAGGTGTGACAACAGTCCAAGGAGCTCATCTATTCTCAGAGGCTGGCTCCAACAGTAAAAGGATCAGTAGTCACATTATGATACATCTCCTGGTATGGCCTGGGTTCAACCATTCAGTTAGAGGCTGGTATGGCAAGCGACTAACTTTCTGGGATATTATTTCAATGATTCAATGCAGCGCCATCTTCTACAATGTCATAGTTCCAGTCCAAAGTGTACATTATTTTCAATTAAAAAATGTAAAAACTTATAATAATGTAATAATTTTTTTTGGTAGACAGCAGATGCATAAAATCATCACAACAAAACTGTGATCATGTCATTGTTGACTGAACTCAACCATGTCTATTACTTAGCTACCACATTAGTGATAAATCTTATTTAATTAAAATGTCTCATTATATCCCACACGTTTGACATAATGGCACACTCATTCCAGCAGTATTTTGTAACCATCTGTGAGAATCACAAAACTACACTTGAAATCCAAATGGTTTTCCACACAGGATTGTTTTGGCATAAACAATCGTTTTGTCAGTTGTGCCATCTTTAAGTGTACAGCCAGCCTGGCTAACCCTGTATTGAGCTGTGTACCCGCAAATTCAAACATAATGGGAAATAATTTAAAACTTTTAAAATGCCATAGAACTTTGTTCTATTTATTTACAGTTGTTCCCACATGACAAAAACAATATCAGGAATCGCTAAGATTGATATTGGTTATTGAATAATATAGATCATTATGATTAATATCAGTGCCAGGAAGCATACGTAATTTACCACCAAGCATTCTGATGAGTTGTCTTCACCTTACTCTTAAACAATGAGCTCAAGTGCCCGAGTAATTCAGAAAAAGTCTATGCCATGTGTGTGTGTATGGGCCAATGCTTCTTCACAAAAGATTGCCTTTTCTTTTTGAACTAATTTAATCGTTTCTGCTACTGACGTAACAAAAAGTAAAGCTAACAATATTTCCTGTTCATTTCCGATCGCGTTTCATCTAGTAATCAGGTACTGACAGCGTAAGTTTTGGACTCCCACAGGTCAGGCCTTAGTAATTTCGAAACAATGCATTCTGAGCTGCATTTAAATCAAATTAGCCTGTATGCTGCTGGACTTCCTGGAGCAATAAAGAGCTAATTATGTCATAATATAGCAGTCTACACCAAATATTTAAAGTTATCTTCCGTTTAGGCTGCACAGGGATGTTTGTACATGTGGACAACAGCGCAGTAAAACTTACCTGGTCTCTGGGTTGTATCCCAAGATGTAAAAAAAGGAATCGATGCGAGCTTTGAACTCCCTGGCAGCAAAAATGTCTGAGAAATGGGCGATATTACATTTCCCTCTGCAACAAAAGAAGATGAAACAAAACTGTTTGATTTAAATATAAATACACACACACACAATACCTTTGTTCAAGACCCATTAGAAACTGTAGTCCCCTCATCCTAAATCTAATTTCCTTTATTGGGCTGAAATGCAGTGAAACGGTTTGAGGAGCTTGACGCCACAACTAAAGCATACTGTTCTACTGTTCCAAACACTACACAGACCAGCTACACCATTTTAAAAACACATCTTGATACAATTTACTCAAATTTATTTTATATGAACTTTTTTTCTTCACAATTTCAAAATCCAGGTCTATCACCACAGTTGCTTGTCATCATTTAATGACCTTCTAGCTCCACAGAGAAATAACACACTACATCATACAATGTAAGGTTTGAACCAGAGATTACAACACCACGCTGGAATTTAATGCGTTTATCCAACGCCCTTACTAGGTCAAATCAAAGAGCTCCCTGTGTAGAAGCTGCAGCTTAACTGAAATCACCAGTTCCGAGATGTGGCTTAGAACGTAGCCACAGTGTTACCAGATGGTTTTTGTTAAAGTCACATGCGCACTGGGGGGGGTTAGGGAGATTGTTAAAGGAACGCATTATCTGGTTTCCAACTTACAATAACCACCCCTGTCTCCATGTTATGAAGTTAACCATGTCAGAAAAGCATGACCGTTTTAAGTTCTGCATGTGATGAAATGTACAGTGCAACTCTAGCTTGCCATGACCAGGCAAATTGCTTTAGTTACACTCACACCTCATAAAGGGAAGCTTTTCTAGACCCACATGTCACCCATTTAATCAAATTGACAGAATAAAAAGATCTGAATGCTCAAATTCTCATTGTTTGAAATACTTCACATTCATACTTCCCACAATCTGTCACTAAAATGTGTAACAGTGCTACTTTCTAAAAGGCTGTGAGATAACTTTCTTGTAGAGAACCAGGTTAACCTCCAGTAAAAGTGGACTATAGAGCAGGTTAACCCGGATCAGCGTGAGGCGGTGAGGGAGCGTTACCTGAGGGCAGCGGCGTGATAGGTGTCCACATAGTCTGAGATGAAGAGCTCCCGACTCTTAACCACTGGATCTGTGATAATCAGCTCCCTGCCAGAGTCTGGAAGGAGACAGGAGTCAGTGCTGGTGCCACCCTGCACACACTACAAACCTACGCAAACCTACGCATGGAGTGGAGAGTGCGCAATGTGTACATCACAGACGGTCAACGTTAATGTGGGAACCACAGACAAGTACAATGGGAATATATACCACTTACTTTTATATACCACTTACTTTTAGAAAAAAGTAATTGACTGGACATTGTTATGAAGATGGCCGATTATTTCTACAATGGAGGGCTTTCAAAGAGCTGCACTGAAGTATCATGGTACCTATCCTAATATATGTTTCAGCGACACAGCTTCAGAGCACATGAAGGGAAAAAATATAGGCAGAGGACGCCTACTGTGAGGGACTGCTCGTCTCTGCAACATCCCTGGATGGAAGGCGCCAAGCAAAAGATTCTTTATAAACTACCCTGACGCTCCTCCACAGCGGTTATTAAAGCGCCAGTTGCCCGTTTGTGGTGCACATGTGAATCAAACCGCCACATGGGCACTGCCAGTCCAGATTCCATTGCTTTCGGTGATTTTATTGAACAATGGAAACCAGCGGGAACCTCAGGACATCTGCTACTGAGGGGGGCTACACGATTTGAGCATCCACATGTTATTTCAGCGCACTCATCAACCGTCCACATTTCTGCTTGTGAGCTTGGGGAGCATGTGCTCGAGGGCCACGTTATTGTGAAGGCCATTTGCCCTTAATTTGATTTCTGCCTTCCTAATTATTTGTAGGACTAATATCCAGGTAATAAAAGCAAAGATTCCCTCCCCCAATAATATTAAGGGCTTGTTTGGAACAGCCTCACACCCACTTTAGTTACAGGATTTTGGGTGGAGGGCAGAAGCCTAGCTTTCATTTTGCTTTGCTTTATTGTAGTGATGCAGGTGATCGCTTACCGTTCTCGTTGTTGCGGTCCTGCACAAGATGCTGGTAAACCGAGTCCGGAACCTCCGACTGGCGGTAGTACCATTTCACACTCATCAGCAGATGGTCCCGTTTGCTCTGGAATGGAAAAGAAAACATCCAATCAAATAAGCAAACGACGTCTGTTTGTTAGCAGCATCACAAATTGCCCTCTTGGCAAACAGAATTTGGCGATGCTATATTACACCCTCTATCTTAGTCAAAGCATCTTGTGACACCAAGCCAATTAAAAAGGAATTGAGAGCCATTCATTCTTTAATAAAACATTGATCGTTCCCTTGCGTTTCTGATGGATTAGAGACAAAAGGACAGAGAAATTAAGACCTTTGTTCCCACTCACCACTCACAAATCATTTCTGGCAAAAGGCACAAAAAGAATCGGTTCAAATTGACATCTGTTAGACAACAGTGACCCGATAAATGATAAGGGCCAGAGAGCCATCCGAGACTGGCTCAACAGTATTTAAAAACACTGTCACCCACTGCCAATGAAGGGGATTGCATGGAAAGAGAAAACCTGTAATTTCTCAGAGTTAACAGCGAGTGGCAGCACCGAGTCAGGGATCGGTGTAAGAGGCCATTTAAAACCAAGCCAAGACCAATAAAAAGAAAGGGAAAAACATTGTTTTCATTCACTGACATGAAAAATTTATTATGCCTCCACACAAACCCAACTGACCATCCAGACCTTTAAATGAACATTAGAGAAACCACAGCTCGACTGAAGAGGGCTAGAAAAGCACTGGTATAACAGCCAGAAATCACAGCCAACTTTAACATTATACATTTAAGGGTTTTATTTTCGGCACGGAATAAACTGAACAAAATGTGTTTTTTTTTTGTTTTTTTTACAACAATTATGCTTCTAACGTTTACTATACCAGCCCTGACATAAGTACTGGGAAGAGACAGCATGAAACCAGAGTTAAATAGCTCAGACTGCTCACAATATGTTGGCTGGTGCATTTTGGACAGCGAGGAATTCCCCAGTAATGAGCCCGTGTAGCCAGTGGCCAGGGCTCTCCCATTGGACTACTGCATACAAGCTAATAGCCGCCCACAAAGAAGCTCAATAACTCTTCATTTTCCGATGTAAACACCCCCATCCATACAGCTTGTATGTGCCCAGTGGCATCAAACAAATGCCTTAAAAAATTTGGGGTGTGGGGTAGGGGGCGGGAGAAAGAGAGAGAGAGCGAGAGCGAAATGTGCTGTCACTTATAGCAGAAATACAAGTCAGCTAATGGCAGCCAATCTCGAGCTGGGGGAATGGGAGAGGATTTCAGCCGCTCACTGGCTGAAATGCTTCACTGCTCAACAAGCAGCCGAAAATCTCACGTTTTATCCCAATTAGAAAACAAAAATGCATACACCATCAAATCAAAAAAGCCAGCATCCATAGATGCAAACATTTTTTTAAACGAAATACAGCGTAATGAGAGCCAGGTGCTCTCTCTCGCTCTCAAACTTGCACACACAAAGGAATATTACACAGAAAATCAAGAACCACAGGCCACTTTTCATAAGTAATATTACTGGTTTGTTTTTCCTTTTTAGCCCAAAGACAGAGAAGCACTTGTGCTCCAAAAGCAGGATTGCCAGATGAACCAACTAAAAGGGAGCAGCTCTCAACTCTGTCGTTTCTCGCACGCTCTAACAAATGTACATTTGAATAAATACAGCCAAGAGGAGCTCCGTAAGGCAAATTATTAAGTTACTTACATCCCCTCCCCCCATTAACAGCCTTTATTTTAAACATAAAATTAATGAACCCGAAACTTCTGACCTTTCTTTTAGCAAGGGTAAAGATAGGAATAAAGACTCTTAAATACACGCTAATTATGTTTGCATGTTGTACGGACGAGATCACTTGCGTGGAATCCAAGTGCTCTTAAGCCGACAGGAGGGAGAATGGGAAGCAAAACCAGCAAGTCATTAGCATTACAATGCAGAATTGATTAGTGGCATTCCAAGCTACATTTAAAGCAGCAGCCATTTCTGTCCTTCCCAGGGGATTCTGACGCAGGTCTGGGCCCCTGTGTTGGCACTCCTCTCCACAGCCACTGAATCACACAAACGCTTTGAGCGCTAATCAGCAGGTGGGGGGGCAAGAAAGAGCAGTGATTTTGCCCAAAACATTTACCAAATGTCTCAATGCCAAATGTTTGAGAGCAGCTTCGTTCACCGAAAGGGAAAAGAAATGGTGTCGCGCCGTTCAATGGCAGCAGTGGGGTGGTGACTTGAATATGAAGGGGTGGGGGGTACTGCCCGGAATCCCCCCACCTCCAGGGGCTGGTCTTTAATGGCTGTGTCACTCTATTGTGAAACGAACGTCAAGCCGAGCAGCTCCCGGAGAGGGACAGCCCACGTGTCGAACAAAGAGCTTATCCACAGAAACAGAATGAGTAAAGCAAAGTAACAAGTTTTAGGTTTGGGAATTGGCAATCAATGCGAGAACAGGAAGTGTAGGAAGTAAGAAACCTGGGAAGTGCGTTGGTGCTGAGGTCAAATACGTATCGCAGAAAACTGCCGGTTACATTGTCTGTGGGTTGGAAACCAGGGCTGAGGAAATATTATAGTACTTCTTGGAAGCTGGAGCAGAGTGTGGAGTTTTGTTCTTCAGGCTAGGCTGAGAGCACTGTGCTGGAAACACAACAGGGGAGTATTGAGTTTTAAAGCGGTATTAGAAGTCCAGAGTGGCTTTTTCAGAACCAGGGAGAATTTGCTCTTTGTGAAATAACATCGGGGCCACTGAGCAAGTCCCACACACTTGTGCTTTCAGGCCACAGAGAGAGGAAAAACATTCCACAACCATCAGGCTGGAAAAAAGAAAACAACCATCACAAACTATATCAGGACTGAAGTACATTCAGACATGGTCCTGTAGCGTTTGTTTTGTTTTAGGTCCTTTAAATCCAGGACTCTGGAGATACTAAATCCAATAAAGAACTAGAGAGAGCATGGATATTTCCTGGATGGGCAGCTATTCGCCTGTTTAAGCGACAGGGAGGTGGGAGACGTTGGGGCAGAAGGGTAGCAGTGGGTTTTAATTCAAGAGACAAAATAAATGGCCACTCAAATATGGGGCTTTAAACAGAGTGACAAGAGAGAGGAAAAGGCAGAGCTATGACTACATTGCCCCAAGCTATGCTTTTATCTACTTTTAGCATTGGCATTTATTTTTTTACAATTTCCACCGCGGTTACGGCTCTCAAAAAAATTACTTACTACCTCCCATTTAGCCCCCACACCGCTGCTCAGAAACGTGCTTGAAGATTCCAACCAGCAATCTCAGGATCATCGGACTCCTGGCTTGCGAAAAGCACGGCCAATTGGCCCTCACGCATGGATGGCAGATTTCATGATGTAATGCTCTCGGTCCTGGACCGGTAATGACTGGCTCGCAGGTTCACATGTCAAGACTGACCCTGCTGTTGGATCCATAATAAAGAAACATCTTAATCGCTACAGTATTCCACAGGAAAAATGGGCAATACAAAAAACAGACTTTGGCAAGGCTTAGGCTAAGGGTTTTCACCATGGGAAGGAAATCACGTGATTCCAGCAGTCATGTGACTCAGTCATAACATGTTGAGACAAGAGTTCCAAACCGCAGTCAATGTCTCTTGTTTGAAAAGGGACTCTGTTCCAAAAACGAGTCTAAAGGATAAGTAAAATGAGGTGAAAGTTCCTCTCACGATCCAGTACATTAACAGGCAATTTGTGTAAAAATATTTTGGCTCTGGTCTCCCGAGTGGCTCAGTTGGAAAAGGACCTTGCCTGAGTGCAGACTGAACCTTATGAGCTTGAGTTCACCCGTTTGAATCCGGCTTAGCTCGTTGCCAAGAAGCGTCTCCAACTGGCTTTCCAGGTGCCTGTAGGCTAGCAGTACCGTCCGGAGGGAGGGAGGGACGTGCCTGTCCTCCAGCACTAAACCTCTCCAGACCGCGCAGGCTGTGTGAGAAAAGACACGGGTGGCTCGGTGACCAGGATTGGAGGAGCCTGGGCTTACTTCCTCTCCGTCCACGGTTGTGGTGGTGGGAGACGTGGAACAATGCATTTGCACAATCTGTGATTCCAAATCTTATATACACATATACATATATATATATATATATATATACACACACACACACACACACACACACACACACACACATATATATACACACAGTACTGTGCAAAAGTCTTAAGCACACGTAAAATAAAATTCTGTAAAGTGAAGATGCTTTCAAAAATAATTAAATGCAAAGTTTCTATATTTGGGACCACCCTTTGCCTTCAAAACTGCATCAGTTCTCTTAGGTACACTGTTGGGCAGTTTTATTAGACAATCGGCAAGTAGATTGTTTTGATTGTCCGAGCATCTTGGAGAACTTGCCACAGTACTTCTGCAGACTTTGGCTGTCTGCCTTGCTTCTTGTATCTGTCCAGGTAATCACAGACAACATCGACGATGTTGAGATCAGGGCTCTGTGGAGACCATACCATCTGTGGCAGAACTCTTTGTTCTTTCAGAAAACATTTTCTACTGACACACTAAAGCATCCATCCATCCATTTTCTAAACCCCTTATACTGGTGAGGGTCGCGGGGGACGCCGGAGCCGATCCCAGCAGGCATAGGGCGCAAGGCAGGGATACACCCAGGACGGGACGCCAGCCCGGAGAAAACCCACGCGGAAACTCCACACCGAGAGGCACCCCGAGCCAGGACTCAAACCCAGGACCCCTGGCACTGTGAGGCAGCAGCGCACCACCGTGCTGCCCCCACACTAATGCAGAAGGCAGAAGACAAAAGAAAAAAAAAAAACTGTAAAAAAGCTAGGGTGCCCAAGACTTTTCCATAGTACTGTATATCATCTTCTTGCTTACGATGTTTGTCTATTACATTAGCCTTCACAATCTTTCCACACAGCGGAGAGCCAAGACAGAGGCTTGTGATGACTCCAAACGTGATTTAAGCATTGGTAAGAGATTAGCATTGCATTACCAAACTATGGATCAGAATACCATATCACCTGGAAAAAACCGGGAAAAAAAGTTCAAAAACCAAGACTAGGTTCTCGATTCAATTTCAAAGGTGTTTGTGTCCTGTTTTTTGTCTCTGGCTCTCAGAAATAAGATATGCATGGGTTACCCTGCCAGCAACCTATAAGCGCTTCCACATGGGACTTTCTACCCATAACAATAAGAACAGAGTGCCTCCACCTAGCTCTGTGTCTGGGCCACTGGGGCCGCAGTGCTCATCTCGCACCGATTGTAAACAAGCCACAGCAGTCAACACGTGTGCACAGGGCGCGGAGATTCATGGCTCAACAAGGTGGACCAATCCATTTGTTTATTTGGACAATCCATTATTATTTCTCACAATTTGTTTTTGCATGGTTTGCATGGACTGCAAGTGAGCGTTACAGCAAATGGTGGTGAGAGAGGGAGAGCCACAGCTGCGAAGCCTGCGATCTCAGGACCTTTGTGCCTCAACGCTTTGTGTGTTGTTCTCACTGCTGCTGCCGTTTATTTAGATATTAAATCTTCTCTGGCTTTGAAAACAGTCAGCCCCATCTGTCATCCTGGGCCTATATTGGATTTGATATGCATTAGCCAGTTCAAAGTTGGACGATTCCACTGCCCCCCCACTCCATCTCCAACTCACCTAAAAAGCTTACAACAAATCACCGCAACATATGACTTCTGAGGATGTTCTAACATTCTCCCTTCCGCTGTGGAAAAAACGGCCAGACTTCAAGTTAGTCAATGAGGCAGAGCTGTACAGGTCTCTGGCAGCAGAACCCCTGCCGGAGCTCTGGAATCCGTCATGGAGGCCGGGTTAACTTTTCATGCTGGCCACACGCTGCAACCACTGCCGCACGAGCAACTAGGGTGGATTCATTCCACAAAACACAGCTGCCACCCGTTAATAGGAAAAGTAAGGCTAAAGGGGATTCTACTGCAGTAAAAAAATGTTGTTTTCGTTACGTTCACTGTTCAATTTAAAAGCAAATACAATGTCAAGCCACAAATTGCCATATCATCACAGATCTAAAACAACCAACTTATCCGCACATTTATAAGAAATCTCCCCCATCAGAGGTGAACATAACAGGATCATAAGAGACGTAAACCCAGCGGGCTTTAGAGTGGCGAGTTAAATAGAAGTGGGAATAAAAAACCCACAAGGACTAGCAACAACATGGAGATCAGAGGAATGCCATGTCCCTGGGTAAGACAGGCCTGATGTGAAAGCGCCTTTAAAACGCAGCAGCACCAAACACCATTAAACACCACAGGAACTTCACGCCACTGCAACAGGACTCGAGTTACAGTAAATGACAGATGGCGAATGCATCAGACGGCTTTGCTTCTTTCTGCCATCTCCTGTGTAAAATCTCACAGGGGTCATTCAGCCTGCAATCAGCAAGCAGTCAATAGCTGCTCAGACCGTGCAATAGCTGACAGTCAGGACAGAGGGTTATTTTAGCAGAAGCGAGGGGCTGAGACGCAGCGGTGCATGCCCACAACAAAATACGGCCGCACCTACAGAGTCACGAACGATGTATCCCTGGTCAAAAAATCTACATTTATTTTAATACAACATAAAAATGTACACTACACTCGGGGGGGGGCATAGGCAACTATGAAAATATCCAGGAAACCATTTCGAAAAACTAACAAAAAGTAGTTCTGACTAGCTACTTCTTAACTCCTACTCAAGTAATTTCCAGCAAGAGTACTTCTACCTCTACTTAAGCTAATTCTCAAAGGCTACGGGATTCTAAACGAAAATGTTTTTTTAGTACTCAACATATCTACTATAAATGTTCGGGTCTCTAAGGCCTAAAACCTTAATTTGTTTTTCCCTCAACCCCTTGAAGCCCACCACGATGACAACGTCTCGTCTTGTTACTGAGCCTTAATGAGTGACTGAGTCATCCCTGGGACCTGGAAGGCAGGGAAGAAGAACGAAATTACAGAGGGAGTGCTGCTGGGGAGAGAGAGATAGAGGGGAAAACGGGGGGGGAGAAAGAGCAAAAGAAAAAGATATAAAAGAAGAGAGGCTTTTCAAAATTTGAATCTCAAGAGCAGAGAAACCTGAAGCCGCCGCAGAGCACGGGGCGAGTGTGATTAAGCAAGTTAATAGAAGGCAGGAAATGAGAAGTCTTGGTTAAGCCACGGCTAATCGATCAGTGTAGCCAGCGGAGTGTGAGCAAAGCTGCTCGGAGCTATCCAACAAGGCGGACGACCCCCACCGCGGTCACTCACAATTGCTTTTGTTGTTGGGGCTTCTCACTCCTCCTAATCTCTACATGGCGACTTGCTACCACCACCATTATTTGATTTGGCTGATTGAGTCACTCGCTGTCCAGAGGCTCGCTGCGGGCGCGAGGCTCCTCCGGGGCCGGATGATGAAGCTTTGCATAATAGCGGCCGTTTGTGGATCTGTTCGAGATGCTCTGTTGCGGTGTCTGGTCAGCCTACTCGAGCGGAAGCACACCTGATGGGAATATTTATGAGCCACTCAACCCCCTTCCCCCACCCTTGTCCTTAACAAGATGTGGAGAGCCACGCCCATTGGCTCACTCAGCCAGGGCAGTAAATACGGCAGGGACAGGATTATGGTCATACATTACTGAGTAGCAGTCAAACACCAGCAGCCTAGGGGAGAGACGGAGGGGTTCAGACAGGGATGAGCAGACTCACATAAACAGGCACCACTACAAGAACGCACATACACAATGGGCAGGGCCAGGGAGTCACGTCACGCTTTGTTAATTGTCGCTGAAAGCACAGCTAAAGAATCAGTGCTAGCTAACGTTAGAATTTGATTACCCCTCGTCAACGGCAGAATGGAGGAAACTGACCACATGGGCTGTTCTGGTGAAGCAAGTGCACAGATCACCACACACACTAACGCCATCAGAGAGTGTTAAAACACACCAACACAGCCAGCGTAGAGACGACCACTTTTGCATGCAGTGAAGAGAGAGAGAGAGAGAGAGAGAGAGTGTAGTAAAACAAACACACACACACACACACACACACACACAGACTAGTAGGAGTCAAAGGTTGTGGCTTTGACACTATCCATGGTTTACTCTCAGCGTGGTGCCTTTCGGCTCCGTTTCACTCTCCCCGCAGATTGAAGCACACTGACATGTGTCCTCCCAAGGTGACAGCTACCAGGAGAGGACGTGCAGCTTATTCCTGACACACACATCAAGCACCATTGCAAACCGCCACCAACTGAGTGCAGCGAGAGAGAGAGAGAGAGACAGAGAGAGGGGTAATACAATCTCTGCTGATAAATCTAATTACATGTCATGGGCTGCAGCAAACACACATTCTGAATTGGAAACTTGCACTTAAATGCTGTCATTGCTCGAGCAATAGGATCACCAGAAATGTCAAAATCATTAAAAAATTTAATAAATAAAAAAACCTTGCATAAAAGATAGCGAACGCGTATCCATTATGCTATGTCAATTATATCAGAAACAAAACTCTATTGAAGCATCAATAATGTTTCAGCCGTGCATTTCCACTAAACCAGATCAGAGCTTGGGCTGCGGATATTTACCCAACACTGTGTATGGAGCGGATGGGGGAGGTGGGATTAATCATCCCATTACACTCGACATGATTGTCAAGGCAATTTTTTCTCTTTATTATTTTTAAAAAAAACAAAACAAAACCGCTCCTCCTCCAGATCTTCCCTCCTTGGGTCCTGCAGTCACATAACAAACAGTCCTTGTTGAATACACAAAAGAGAGTGGGTAAGGGTGAGGAGATGTAGTGTAAACGTAGCATCTCTACAGGGCACATTCACAGCCGCCCATACTGGCCCTGCCTGTTTTGATTTGGCGCTCGCCACTTTTCAGTCCCCAATGAAACGGTAGAACTTTCCCACCTTGGTGCAATGATATCGATTACTTCCAATCCCACTCTTCATCCCCTAAATCACTAACCAGCCGATTCTCAGAAGTGTGCCCGCGTCCGCTATTAGTTTGCACACTCGCAGAACGGATTTCAGACTGGGAAAACTACCATCAGCAGCCTATTGAAAATGAGCTAACCATGAAAAGGCTTCTGGTCCGAGGATCCCTCAGTTCCCATCATAAAAACAAACTGCGCTCACCACAATGGCAGTTGTTGTACGCATGAAGCCACCCACTGCATGCTAGTCGCACTGAGTTCTCGCCTTATTATAAAAGAGGGAGACTGGAAACTTCCAGACACATTTTAACGCTCTACAGATGCTTCTGGAGCTTTTAAGAGCCAGTTAACTTCAAGCCGTCTAGGAAACCAAAGCAAACGGAACAGGCGACGTCACAAAAGAACGGATCTCAACGGCGTTTAACGGCTAAACACATCGCCACTATTTGACTGAACAGAGTACTCCCTTTCGACCATTCTTATGCTGAGGATATTCACATCCACAAAGCGTGCAGTTCACTGGAACAGGCGTCCGATGACGTCACACCTAATAGGCCATCTTCTCGCGCAAGGTTTTGCTGATGACCAACAAAACACCGGACCAAAACTGATTCTATAACGTCGGTCAATAATTGTGTTATTCCTGGCTGTGAAAATTGTGCTGGTGCCAGGGATAAAAAAAGAAGATAAAAAAGGCTGCCTTTACAATCAACTGACTGTTATTAAACACCAGGGAAGTCTTGTGGCTGACATGGATCAATCAGGAAAGCTTCCTGTCCAATCCAGGGAACAGGAATTCTGCTTGCAGCAAATTTAAACATTACAGTATCTTCACACCGGGTTATCCTGGCTTGACACACCTCCCCCCAATTCTAGCATATGCATGTATATTCAAATGAAGAATAAAGCCTATATCCAGGATTCTCTTTTAGACATTGTTTTTTTGCTGCCCCAGTTAAACAGCTGTAAGGGGATAAACACAATTCTGCTTTAAAAGCTCTTGGAGTTCTTGTTTTAAAGCCATCTATCTGGTAACATAGGCATTTGATAAAACGGACACTAGAAGAAAAAAAACTAAAACTAAAAACTAAAATAAACAAACAATGTGCTAGATAGCCAAGTTAGCCTTTCCGTAATTCCAGCTGTCTGCACGACAGAACCCGATGGCTTAAAAATACAGACCGAAGCTTACTGAAGTGCAGATATTTCCTCAAATATTAAATAAATAAGAAAATTCATTATTTCCATAGATCAACACTCCAGTTAAGCAACTTCTGTGGTCATTTCCAATACTTTTCTGATCACAACTGAAAATGTACTTAAGATGGAACACTCACTTCTAGCCTGCTATAAATCCCTCGGAAACTGAAACTGGCAAAAGCAAATTACATTATTATATAATGATAATATTAGCAGATTGATAAACCATTCAACCTATAATGGATGCTGGTGAGGCCATGAATCCCACAAATGTCTTGAAGTGACTTCTGCACAGCTGTCAGGACTGCTCTGCTGATGAAATGATGCTCTGGTAGCCTTAAAGTATATGAGGGTTGAGGATCTGCACAAGCCAAAATGAAATGCGCTTAGCATTAAATTACACCCAAAACCAGAAATTGGTGACAGCGACAGCACCTCAGGCAGACTGGGTCATTCACAGGCCATTTAAAGGGTGAATACAACAGGAATACAATGGGGCGCGGGGCTGAGATTCATCCCAACGGGACTCCTCCCCCACCAGTGTAACCGCCACCTTCAGGAACCAGCGCGGGCGCCAGCATTCTTCAACAATCCTTCAACAATGCAGCCAACAGCAGCAGCAGCAGCAGCAGAAGCCCCCTAAATCAGCTGCTAATAAACACATTTCATAGCACAGCGAGCCACCTCTCACGGGCAGAGAGAGCAAAAACCTCACAGAATGGAGAGGAGGATGGGGAAAATGACTAAAGCGCCCAGGCGTAACAGCGAAGACACTGCACATTGTGCTGTCCTTATGATCCGCGCATGAAAATAGCGAGCCGTAACACCGTTCACATCCCTTAACGCATTGCTGGATTGCACACTCATACAGTGCAGCAAGAGCCATTAGGCTTCTATAGGGCAACGCTATGCAATCAGTTCCACCACGACAAAGTCTAACCTTAGGTTGGTTTTAAAACTCTTTTACTGCGATTACATAAAAATGAAGCGAGAGGTTAGCAGAAGAGTTTACAGCCTGAGCACACAGAGATAAATGACGCGCTTCTCGGCACTAGGGCATTTCCCATTTAACACCCGTGTGTTAATCGCGAGCAGCGCTCTTCCTCCTCACTGCGCTGTCGCCCTATGAGCAGAGGGGAACGTCACGCCAAACTTTCCGCCTGCCGCGGACGACATCTTCTCGCTGGCGAGCGCATTGGCCGTGTACACACACGTCTACCGCATGAGCGAGATCATAAATGAAGTGAATCACCTCCCAGGTTCGGGAGGCCTTGAGGCCGAGATATACGCGGTTTCCAGGAGCATAGTCAAATTTGATTACAGTTAACGAGCTGAACTCTCCACTTTACCTTCAATTCATAGAGATATATCCTTCCCCACACAGCGAGGGCATTACAATCATCTATAAATCGGGAAATATAGTTCAATAAGGTTAGTTTCTAAAGTGCTGCAGTACTCTGCTTTTAATAGAACATATATAGAACCGTTTATTGCAAAGCCGTGTCTGAAAGAGCATGACCTGAGATTTCATTACAGACTGTAGTGTGGAAGAACAGATACAAGCCTTTCTAAGTAAATTTGAATGAAAATTATTCTACACCATATCAGTCATATATGCTATCAGAATTTGGGGGAGGCTGGATGGGGGGCAAAGTACTGTATGCAAATAAACATATTTCTAGAAAATCAGTAAGACGATGCTCATTTTCACCAAGAACGTCTGAAATACCAGGGGCCATAACACACCACAGCCAACATAAAGGAAATAAGTACTTCAAATGAGCTGCCTGATCTGTAACGAGCCACCAATTACTGCAACATAACCAAAGAAAGGGAAATTCTTCTGCAAATGCGTTCAGAAATGAAAAGAATGGGTACAGTGTTGGAATGGGTTTTCAAAAATGGTGTGAAAAAGACACGGTTGTTGAAAAACAACATGAGGGCAGTAATGTGGTATGAAATGAAAATGGTAACAGTCCCTAGGCAACCCACTCAAAATCCAGGGCAGTTGCACTCCAACACAGGTAATGTCCCCCGGGGTCCAGTGATCTATTCATGACAGCTGCCAACCAAACAAAGCTGACGCGCTTGTAAATTCGGCCAACGGCACTATACAGCAGAAGACTCTAGTAACACAAATAAGATGGAGGAAAGAATTATGAGCACACTGGAATCTCAGGAAGATTTCAGTCTGTACTTAAAAAGTACTGCTGTGGCTGCTGAGTTAACATCAAATTTAAAATGTATTTTAACCAGACAAATAAATTTGTTTGAATAGGTAATTATCAAATAAAGAGAGGGCAAATAAACATTACTTCAGAGAGAACTTTTTTGTTTTGTTTATTTAGGAAAAGATGTTATGGCTGACAGAATTCCCATGGTCTCAACTAACCCTTTATGCAAAGGCTTTCCATCCTGTCTTGTCTACCTCCCCCCAGCCCCAGCCCCGCCCCCGCGTTCAAGGTTTCGGTGGGGGTATAATTTGCAACATGTGTTCTTTGATGGAGAAAGCCGGCGAAGTGTACTGAACCCGATGCCACTGTAAATCTCCACTCCTCCAGTTTTTTACGGCCATGTCGCACTGAGCGATGTCGAAATCACGCCCTGGCAGCTCAGATTCGGCAGCCAGAGACTGACAACATAAAAATGGAATAAAGAATAAAAGATGGGAAAAGACAAATGGGAAAGAACAGGTGACAGAGGACAATCCATCTGAAGGGGCGGTTTTGTTGGCACGGGTGCGTTTGCCACCCGACATTACGCAGACCCCCGACCCCATCTTACTGCAGGACGGGAAAATGGTTAATTGCACCATTAGACGTGAAACCACTGTCGTGAAGCTTTTGATAAAAATGACTGAACTGGGATTAACCTTGTGATATTTCGGTCTCGATAATTCAGAAAGGTCAATGGTGTTTTAAGACCTTTAACGTATTTTTTAATTGAAGAAAGGATCATTTAAAAGTCTTGAAGTAGTAAAGATAACTACAAAATGGATACTCGTTAGTTCAGCCATACTCACCTCCCTGATTCAAAATGGCTGCACCCCTCCTTTTATTTTTAAAGCACTTTCAGTGGTTGAGCAGGAGGACCTATTGAAGTTTAATTTTAATTATTAAATATGATTGAGTTTATTTTACCAGCCACTAGAGTCATACCAAACATTATGAATTCCCCATCTGTTCGTACCAATGTTTTTTTATAAATATCAAAGCAGATAAGAAGTGCAGTCAATTCTTTTCCCTTTGAGCGGATAAAACGCACAGCAGAAAGCGTGAGCGGACTGCTTCAGATGTTAGTGAAGACGTAGCAGGAGGCAATCTGCCTGTGATGTTCCAGAGAGTGAGGCACAGCAACGCTTCAGGACCTAAGACAAGGGACCAAATTAAAAAGGGGGGGGGGGGAGACTCGTGCGGCCCCCCAATCAGTTTGAATGCATGACAAATGCTTCTCTGCCACCGACAAAATGGCAGCAGACAGGAAGTTAAATCCAGGGCGATGAAACGCAACAAGAGAGGCTCTGTTTCATTATTTAGCCACCGCGTCAAGGATCTAGTATTGATTCTGCTTTGGGAAGCGTTATGAAAATGTTATCTTATGTTATCCGCAGCCCTACCAGCCGAACGTTCCCTTCGGTTTGTGAATGTAATCACCGCAGAGCGCTTGACCTGACACACCTCCATTTTGATATTACCCCGTGTACCCGCCTCCATCCACCTCCCCTCAGCCCCTTACCCCGGGGTGAGGTCGGCAGGCTCCGCACAGAAGCTTTTACAAAGGCAATTCATACTAAAAATACAGGTACCGCGTCGGTTGCGCGGGGGGGGGGGGGGGGGGGGGGGGGGGGGGGGGGGGGG
>JAOYSI010021389.1:15253-27321 GCA_025775065.1 Hiodon alosoides | reverse complement strand
GTCAGAGCGGCGTTCGGCTGATCACCCTCCGGGGACCGTCAGAGCGGCGTTCGGCTGATCACCCTCCGGTGACAGTCAGAGCGGAGTTCGGCTGATCACCCTCCGGTGACCGTCAGAGCAGAGTTCGGCTGATCACCCTGCGGTGACAGTCAGAGCGGAGTTCAGCTGATCAGGTCTCACTGGTGACTGTTTGAGGTGTGCAGCCTCACTTCCCCATTAAGGACTATAGGAAAATGTGTGTCAGTAGCCTGTCTTACACACAGAGGCCCCTACCTTACCCTGCATAGTGCTTTGCTATTTAATGTGATCACAGGAGCTAGGGAGGAAACGGCAGTCTGCTGGCAGAGTGGAAGCCAGTCCGTGCAGAGGCTCCGGCTGGGGGAGTGAAAAAGTGAGCAAGCTGCAGGCCATTCCGGCGCCCCCCCGACACTCCAGCAAGTTCACTTCCCCTCCTCTTCCTCCTCCTCACACGCCTTTAACAGGGCAGAAAAGAAAATGAAACACAAAAAAGAGATTTCAGAACGTGAATATTTTACAAGGAGCCCTATTTACGATCTGCTTCACCGGTGGCGCTAGGAAATAGGGATAATGAGACAAAATGCCTCATACTGAGGGAATTGGTAATTCCCACTTCATAAATAATCAATGCGAATTCATAACTTAAAAGAGAAATGTTAAGGATTATTTTTTAATATCCAAACACCAACAAAAGAATGTTGCATTTTATTTATTTAAGCAATCTTCTTTGCCAGCTTATCAGTAATCTTTTTGATCCTGGGCTGAGAGACCTGGCCAATGCCTTTCCACGCGGCACGGTAGGTGTCGGTTACCTTGTTCGCATTCATCTACCCCCATCTAAGCAGACGCGCCATGAAAAGGCTGCCTTTCCTTTGTCTTCTGTTACATGTAGGTTACATTAGCGCTGGCAGTCACTGGCTATGTCACTAAAACAACACCACATGAATTCTCGCTCACGCCAACCTTACGGTTCCGCTCTTTGACTTTTCTAAAGGAACTGCAGAAAAACAACATTGTCCCATCTTGTGCTGAAAGGCTGCCTGCACAGGAAATGGAAGATGTTTTTGCGTAGAGGTACGCTGCACATTGAAGTTTCTAATTTCATCCTTTTAAGTCTTGGATCACCGGCAGTAAAGTTTTAAACAAAACAGCCCCCCCCCCCATGTTTTTGGATATCTTAAGAAATAGTCATGTTACAAAGAGAATATTTATCATCCTGATCTGAACGGCTCAAGCTTTGGGAATGCGCAGTCACTGAATGCCATCCTCCAAAACCGTGTGTTTATCAGGGCAAAGGTTCTTGGAGGGAAACCCCCCAAACCCAACATCTTTCTCACTGGATACACTGATGTGTGACTCAAGGATATTAGGACACACAGACAGCAGGACAGAGTGACGCCATGACTCATAGACAAAAAGGACACACGGATTCACAGAAAACACACAAAGGGTATTTTTACTGCATTTCTGCACCCTGCTCCCCAGACGAACTGAGGTGTGCCTGCGTGACTAAAACCGTAGCCAGGTGGGAGCTGCGGCCGGCGGACATGACACATCTCGGAAACGGTGCGGAGAACAGCCAGCTTGGCGGGGTGCTGTGGGGGTGGAGGCTTTTAGGAGACACAATGAAGTACCTGCAGTACAGTAGGGCTTTGATTCTGCAGGGTTGTTATTGTTGTGCCTTTTCCATTCCCCCATTTGCTGAGTGAATTTCTGCTCGAGCTGGGCTCCCTTTGCCTTGGGGTGTAGATCTCTCGCAAGGCAAATCATTTCCATGACAACCTGTCTGAGACGCATCCTTTAGTATAATGGAAATATCACGCAGGGAAACCGTTTTAATGTCCCTATTCAGGACTAATGTCATAATGACACAAATGCCAAAAGGGTTTCAGTATTTCATTTGACTCAAGCCTGTGGGGGAGTTACACTATCCCCCCTATGAAGGGCGCTAAAGCACGTGATTAAATTACACCATCTCCCCTATGAAGGGCGCTAAAGCCCATGGTTGAGTTACACCATCTCCCCTATGAAGGGCGCTAAAGCCCGTGGTTGAGTTACGATCTCCCAATAAAAAGGTATGTTGCCAGCCATGTGAAGACTTTACATAGAGCATAACTTCCTGGATAATGTAATTCTGATAGCTGCAAAACACTGATTAGACAGACCCTAAAAGAGCAACATTCTGCAGACAGTGTCTCTCCTATTCGTACTCCACGCTCCATTACACAATAATACAGCACTCCCCCACTTAAACACTGACTGTTAAAACCTGAGGGAAACGGGTTTGATTTGTCTGTAACATGATAAGTGCCAACAGTTGACTGGAGGATTTGCTAAATCCTTTGAAACATTTCAGATTATTATTATTATTATTTTTTTTTTAAATGCTGCGGTGTTGCCAAATAGTCATGATTAGGAACCAATGGGAAACCAGAGTTTCCATTCTTCTGTGGACCAGTCAGACTTAACTACCAACTCTCTGAAATGAAGACCGAGAGTTGACGGAAGTCGTCTCGAGCACAACTTCACACTGAAGTTGAATTTTTTTAAAGGGTTTTTATGATTAATGAAGGGCCAGCCGAGGAACCCGGTCGGTTTTAAAAATACATACATATTCCCGAGCAGTGCAGAAACTGTCCCCCATCAGCACCCATTATGTAAGCTTTATATAACAAGGGTTAATGGAGAGTTTTTATCAATTTGGCAGTTTAGAGATATGAGCTGAAACTATAAAATAAAATTGGAGACCTGAGACGGGCATAAGTGTTTGTGTGTGTGTGTTTGTGTGTGTAAACCCCGTTTAGCTTCATCACTGGCACCATAACCACTGCTAGACACCCCACTTTATTTTGTTCAGAAAAAGACTGGAGAGAGGAGCCCGAACACAACGGCATTCAAGGTTCCACTTCACTACTGAAGGTCCAGATCCCAATTCCTTAGACAGGTACAGAGGTTTGGAGCAGGAGATGGCGTTAAGTTGCACAGCGCCACCACCCGTATGCCTGCTCGTCACCATAGCCTTTACCTGGCAAATTCATTTAATGTTAATAAAATTGAGTACATTCTTTCAAATAAAAAATTAACTCCACAAAAAAGATGATACTTTCCTGTCCCAGTTACGGTGGAGTTATCAAAATATCGTGGAGGCAGAAAAAAATTGTCCTACAAAACCATATACTGGAATTTTAAGTAGAACTTGTACACCCCAGGTAAGCGTACAAGTTTGTTGACCTCCCCAGGTAAACATAAGAGTCTGTTGACCCCCCCAGGTAAGTGTGCAAGTTCATTGACCCCCAGGTACTTGTACAAGTTTGCCCTTCAGGAAGATGAAAATAAGCGTCACTTTGTTGGCAGCTAGCCCTTCCCTCCGACTCCATCAGAGTAATGGCATATCACCCATCTGTGTGTCAGGACCACTGCCAGGAGCATATGCTGCTTTGACACATGCAAAGGCAACTCTGCCTATCGGCATGTCTGTTTGCCTCTAAATGCACTCAGCAAAACCCTGTTTATGTAGGCTTAGGCCTGTCTGTCAAGGCCTGCACACTCCAGGTTCTGACCCTTGCGTGGGCAAAACGAGAACAAAGTGGCCCTTGTTAAACACCGCCGTCTGAGTGATGCGTCTCCAGCGCTCACTCAACAGATCAGACTAATCAGTGCCAGCAGAACCTCGTTGGCTGGAAGTCCCTACTATAGGAGGAAGCCACTACCGAATCTGGTATTATTCCAGCATATGAAATTAATACAGAATTTAATACAGAGTTTTAAATGCTAACAGCGTTGCTTATCTAAAATGACTACTCTCAAGGTCATTGTCTTTTTTGTTCATTAAAAAAAGCTTTCATCTGCTAAGCCCCTTCTGTTCTTTCAACATTCTGACATAGAATTTACCTGCTGTCCTGCATACAATGGGACTACACAAATCCTGCCCGGTTATTAGGAAGGTGCTGCTCGAACAGAGCTCAGTCACAGTAGCTACAATAGATCTTTGAAAAACCATCAAACCCTGGAATGAATGGTGTTAAAGATGCTACAGTCCAGAAGGTCAACTTGGTCTTCACAGTGCATTAGCCAAGCTGAGGAGGACGCGCGACCTACAAACTTATCACCACACTCCAAGTCCTGCTCGAGGATAAATGGGACCCTTCATTTAAAGCTTCGTTCATGAAAATGAGCAAAGAAACTGGAATAATTAGTATAAAAATTTAAAAAAGTGAAGCTTCTTGAGAAGGATTGAAAATGGCCATTACCCTTTTCAATCATTTAAATTGAATGAGTGTGCCACCTCAGCAGAATGCATTCACCGGGTTTCCATAGCCGTTAGCCAGGGGGGAAAGAGAGACACAGAGCAGAGCAAAGTGGGGAACTCGCTGGCCCCGCGGCTCCTCCGTGTCACCTCAGTGCACAGAGACAGTGGGTACTGAGCAAGCGAGCTGGGCTTCCGTCGGTCTCATCATCCTTTCCAAGCTCACTTTTGTGGCATTCTTAGCAGGGTGATGAGACTAACTTCAAGGCGATTTCACAGATTGTGTGGGAAAGGGGAGACAATAATGAAAAGGGATTTGTATCCCGTCGCTGGACCTCTGAGGAAGGAAGATGTCCACCTGGCATCTTCTCACCAACTAATAGAAGTTTTTCAGAACCTTGTTAGCTCAGACGATGTCTTTGCAGGGAAAATGAAGCTGTGTGGGAAGTGGGAGGAATGTTTTCTAGAGAAACCTAAGCTGTGAATTTAGGAAGACTGCATTCCGCTGACACTGCTCAGGCAACATCTTTCACTAAGGAGACTCGCCAAAAGGAAAAACACAGACAACATAACTTTTGGTTTTAAAGCACACTAAAATAATTGAGATTAAGTGAACAAAATGCGACATGCAGGGTATAGCCACGCTTTTCTTAGAGAGAGAGAAACAAACAGAGAAAATGAATATTTAAAAAGCGGTTCAGAGAGATACAGTAGCAGAGCTTTCTAAATTAACATTTCTGAAAGTGTATGCTAATGTATGCTGATTTCCTCTATCTATCCTCTTTCTTTTAAACCTTTGGTCTTTAAAACTGCAGGCAGACAACACCAGGCTGTTTAAAATTCATACACCGTTTATTTAATTCACTGGGTACAGACCTTTCGCCAACAACCTTTCCCGTTTCCACAAGCGCTACCCAAACAGCCTGATGCCTGTCACTGACGTGTTGATTTTGATATATGTTCCAAGCTAAATTATTTTACTTTACCATGCATGAACACCCAATTGGGGCTCAACACCCCTGCCAACGCACCGAAGCAAAACTGTGAGTATGTGTGTAGGTTTTGCACAGGGGTCACAGCAGAGGCACCCAGACGTTAATCACTGTGGATCAGACAGAGGGGGCACAGAGGCAGGACCGTCCACTCCACCAACTGTGAATACTCTCTATGGTGGCCAGATGACAACAGGGCTGGGGTGAGGGGGGGGGGATGGTGACAGTTTTTGCACTGTATTGAAAGCATAAAACTCACTAAACTGACAATGGATAGGCCGATTCCGTCAATTTAAAATAATAAATTACAGTCAATGGCCTCAAATTTTGTCCAGCTTTTGGCAATATCAATTTTGATTGTACAAATTTGAAGGTGTTAGTTTCCAGCGACCGCCAGACTGTTTTCAGTCCTTCTTGGTGGATACCGCTAATTTCATATACTGCACTGGACATTTCTAACCAATGTCTTGACTTTTGTTTGACCACAACTGTTAGCATTTAGCATTGCTGCCAGACTACGCCATTTCACTCACAATTGTGCAACTTTCAAAAAATTATTATTACATTGTTGGATAAAAAAAAGGGATTTCGGCCGGTGCAGATTATTCGGCCTGGTTAACGTCTTTCGTTTTTCCATCGGCCGTTGAGCTGATGTTGAGAAAATGCATAGCGATGACGTTGTGATGAGGTTGAGACGACATTGTGATGACGTTGAGACGACATTGTGATTAGGCATTTTCATTATCAGTCATGAGTGCAGCGAATAAGGGCCGTCGTTTTTCCCTCCATGGTGTTCATTGTTAAAAATGGGCAGAGTAGTAAAATATATACAGAAACATTCATTTAAACTTCCGTTGTTTGTGCACAGCTCCGTGTGGTCATCCTCTGACAGAATGTCAGGGTTTTCTTTGTTGTCCTTGACTGGATATTACGCAACCTAATCGTATTAACTTCGACAAAAGTTGCCTTTCATGGATTTCGTTTAAACTATCAACAGTGAACAGTCTATCCAGTAACACTCTAGTTGCACTTTAAAGGTCATGATTGATTTTATACCTGTATGACCATTGACAAAACAATGTTTGTTTTGGATTGGGCTATTTTTGGGCTGGTAATTCTTTTTTAAATGCAAGATATCGGCTTTTAAAAAGTTTCGAGTCAGTCCAATTATGGGGACAAACAAATGATCAGTCAGGACACGGGACACTAAATCAGGACTGTGACGGTTTATCGGGGCTTCTGGTCACCCTAATCCCCATGGGTCCGTTTCTCTTTGCTTGGCTACAAAGAAAAACAGTCCTCCTCAGTCCCACTTGTGTCAGCTGATCCCCTTCCTGACAGATGTGAAGCTGCAGGAACACCTTGGCCCCTGCCTACAGGTCACTGTGGAGGAAAAGGCTCCATGCACAGCCTTACCAAGGAAAAGGTACTACCTGTTGTGTGAACTTTACTCAAGCAAGACATTTCTCTCAGTTCACCTTTGTCCATGGGAAGACTCTCAGCGAACATACGGCTGACCAGACAAAGTGTGGGACTAAAAGCCTTATGTGAACAAAGAAACCAGCCTGTACCTCCCGAAATAGAACAACCCACAGCTTTTCACTGAAGGAACTCAGCAATAGGTGTTAAGGCCAGTGATCAAATCTGGATGATGAGGACTCAGTAGCAGATGTGGTTAAGAGTTAAATTCAGAGTCAGAATGCTGAAATAAAACATCATAGACTCTCATATGAAAACTCCCAACTCATGTAAACCTCAATACTGAATTGGTAAAAATACCAACTGTCCTTGCGAATTGCGTGGTTCGCACACACAACCACTCACAATGCTTTTTTTTCAGGCTGTATCCCTTAATCCAGCATTAAATCAATGTTGGAAGCAAGCCATTCTACTGCCACAGGGGTAGAATCTCACCCCAAGCCTAGGTCTCAGCAAGACCACGGAAGGAATAACAGAACTCCGCACACTCCACGTTGTTGACGAGGATCGCCGCACTAGAGGCAAATGGAGCTTAATCCAGTCCCCTGATGATGTGTCCGCAGGCCCAAAGCTTCCTGCCCAAATGTAGGAACTTTAATTAAACTGGGCTCAATCCCCAGAATCGCCAGGAGTCCATTCCTATGAAGAGCGGCAGTCATGAGATTTCCTCTTCACCGTCTCATCAGCATTCAGCACCAAGCCAAAAGGACAAGCGATTTCTTGTTTGTTTCTTTCTGCTTAATGAGGGTCATTCATTCACACTGAGAGGTTTTTCCTCTACCCGTGTCAACGCCTTTGTGCGGGGCAAATAACCCATCAAACACCTACGGCTTGTTTACAAAACTGTACTTCAGCAAAAACCATCAGGACAGCCCCTCTGGAGACTTGTGTGAGCTTAAGCAGCAGGTCCAAACTTCCTCTTCATCGAGGAGATTAAATAAACACGGAGAGGCCTTGGCTGATGGTGACGATGATGATGATGATGATGATGATGACAATGGCGGTTAGAGGAATGTGTGGAAGACGCTATGGAAAAACTGTGGGCTCCTTTCTAAACAAACCCAAGAGGATTCGGTAATCATGGAGGTGTCGGGCCCCATCTGGACATACCAGGGCTCCAGCAGACTTCATAACGCCGGCCGCCGGAGTGAGCCGGCCCTCCACGTCACGCTTGATCGAGGCTCTGAAATTCACCATTCTTCATGGCTAATGAAAGCGGCCTCGGCAGCATGGCGGCGTGAGCCAGCCGGCAGCACCCAGGCAGGCCAGCCTGTTCATTATAGGGGCACTAAAGCTTCTACAGAGCCCGCCACACACAAAGGGAGGGAGGCGGCCCCTCCACAAAGATGGGTTATCTGCAATTTCACTCCATTATCCACCTCGCTGGAAGGCCTGAGGGGCACCTTGCCTTTCCTTTGATTTGTTCTGCCTGGTTTTCACACAGCGGCACAGCTGTCCGTCCAAGGCCTCCAAATACATTAACACTTAGTGGTAGAGAGAGCCGTGGCGACCATCTCTCCCGCGCACCCCCAATGACAAATTATACATTTACAAATACGATAACAAAAAAATAAAGTTGAGCTGCTTCTTCCATGCCGGATTATCCGAAAGAAAGCGATGGAAGTAAGAGGCCAAAAGACCTGGCAGCAAAGCATGCTCCCGCTGGCCATGAACAAACGGAGGCGTGGGGTAGCGTATTTTCCCCTGTGCTAGGGGAGTACACGGTCCTCTCCCCTCACCCTGCACTGGGGGAGTAGAAGAAAAACAATGAAAGGAGGATAAAAAGATGAGTGATACTGACTGACAGACGGATGTATGAAAAATGACTGCAAACCAAAGGCATATCCTGGCCTGTCTGTCGGATGTCTCAACAAGCAGGTCTGAGGCTCAACCACAGCTCCTGCTCTGGCCCCATACCGCTGCAGTGGCGCGCCGAATCAATAACGAACACGCAGCAAAGTGTCGAGCAGCGAGACAGGAAGGGGACCAGGGCTTTGAACCAGAACTTGGCTTGGCTTTACCAACAGCCAACTATATCAGAGCCACATTTTAAATGTTTAGACGCGTTTTTACATGTCTAAATGTTTATTTTATTTTATTTTTTAAATAGCGGGGAAAAAGATCATTACATTCCGCACGTTAAAGGGTTTGACCACTGCCAGACTTTGTTTGGCGCAAAAGTCGATACAATCACAGATCGGGTTAATTAACTTGCAACAGGAAGAGATGAAATTTTAATGAAGGCCTTGCAAGGCGGAACGGAATAGCACTGAGAGACAGAAATGTGGAAGCAATCGAAGGCAGTTTAAAGAGTAAGGATCGACGCTGGCGCTAACCATGGGTTCTTGTCGATATTCCCACTGTGGTTTGCACAGCTCGGGCAACACGAGGAAGGAAAGCTAGCCAGCGGCCTGCTGACGTACGTCTGACACAAGTGTCCTGCGCTTGGACAGGGACATGGGACGACTACCCTTTCAGCCGAGGGTAGCCCGGCCCCCTCCCACACAGACCTTCTGAACCATGGGTGCTGGCGTTGTGGGTCTTCGGGACTGGAACAGCATCCTTTGTGGTGACTCGGCAGCGAGAACAACAGGCCCAGCCTCGCGCCAGGCTGCCGCTCCGGCCACGGGGACCCCAGGGGCTGGCTTCGCTCCACTGTCCTTCTCCGCCACCCTCCGGCCCTGCTGGCTGCTGCTGCTGATGTACTTTATAACAAACACACACCACTGACATCACTTTCACTGCCGGGAGCAGCCCAACCGTCGCGGCTCTCCGTTTTCACACTCATAAACTGCCATAAAAAAAACACACACACACACATAAAAAGAAGCAGTAGCCAGATGTAGTGGGGGGTAATTTGCTGTCTGTGGTTGCCCTCAAACAGCTGTGCACCAATTGGAAATGCAGCACACTCGTCTCTGTTCATGTTTCTGGATCATCACCTAACAGCTACAAACATCCTGAGGGCTACTCAGGGGGCACAGAGGGGCCTCCCTCGGTGCACCTGAACCCCACAACCCTTTTTCATTGTGTCCCGGAACGATGGAGACACACCCTGATGGTGGCATCAAGTTTCACAGTCAAGGGTCGGTGATGAATCTGCCGATAGGAATCTCTTTGTTCCAGTGTGATGACCTGTGATGGGGTCAGCTTCCTGGGGTGAGAGGTACATTTGGAAACGGCAGGAGCTGGAGTGGCACTGTGGGGCTGAGGGAGGCAGTATTGTGTTGCCGCCAGGAGGAAACGCAGTGCTGACCTGAGGCTGGGCAGCTTTCCATTACCCAATTTCTCCAGCGGTCCCGGATGCGAGCCAGTCACTTCACACCTGCATGCCAATGTTAACTGAGACATGGTATGTGGAATTGCTTGGTCACAGGAATGGCCCAGCCCTGCCCAATCCTGTCTGCTGGTGCTCCCACCTGGGTCTTAGAGCTCTCTCTCTCTCTCTCTCTCTCTCTCTCTCTCTCTCTCTCTCGATGACACAAAAGAAAACCATCATCTGACCATTCCAGTCATTTAATGTCACATAAATGATGGCAGTAGGGAAGGGTCTGCCTTTATAAACAGCTGTTTAAATAGAGGGCTTGCGCGAGGGATAACGTGTTCTCCCCGGAACTGACTCATCTCCACGAGGGCCTTCAAACATTGCTGAGATTTACTGATCATCACTCTTCTCCCCCCACTCTTCGCTCCCCCGCATATGAGCCTGCTAGACTAGATCCGCAGTATAAACTAGATCTTCTTTAGAGCCTACGTCAGTGCATGGCAGACAGACAGACCATATTAAAATGGTGACAACAGCTATAGAGACCAGACTGAAACGTGGCAGAAAATCATGTTACTATATAGACTACAGATAATCTAGACGTGGCAATAACATTCATTCACCCTCACAGAGATATAGAGGCTAGGTCAGCATGTGGCAGAACCCACTGGAGACAGAGCTATAGAGACCAGAAAAGCATTAGGCAGACCAGCATATAATGCACATGATGCAGAGAAATGGTATTGGTGGTCTTTGAGGCATGACAGAAGTGGCCAAACGGCACTGATCCGAAGCGGGTTCTTTCAGCTGGGTGCGTCTGCTCTGCCAGGCATTCTGGGCTCCTGGGCATGAGGCTGGCGTTAAGCAAACCACGTGCTCGCCTTGGTCCAGTTCGAATCCGGGCATCAACACAAACCACTGACACTTCCTGATTGAGAAAGTATAGGTCGCTAATGAGGGCCCAGGCACTTTGTCTTTGAGAAATAATAGTGCAATCAGAAGTGGATGCTTAGAACGCTGCATTAACGGCTAATTATAATCAGTGTATCCCTGCAACAAGAACCAGGCCTGCAACACACCCCTCCGCGTGGCACCATAAGTGAGGAACGGCTGAACTGCAGCAAACGGAAAGCAAAAAGCAGGACTGACCCCCCCGCACTCATGCATTCCATCTAGCGTTTCACTCGTATCCCAGGAAGGACCGGGCAACTGACCAATAAGAAACAGGATTCTGCTCGATTTTCTGTTTGAAAACACTTCATTTGTGTGTCTGGATGAGTGCGCGTGCGAGGAGTGAATGAGTGCGCGTGCGGGGAGTGACCTTCATATGCGCGATGGTGACCTTGCTTCTTTGTCAGCTGCTGCCCATACTTTGCCATCAACCGTGGCCAAGCTGAGGGATCGCTCTTCTCTGGTGTATAGGGGTGTGGGCCACCTGTGGTGCACAGACGGCTATCCCTCCGGCCATCCCAAAAAATGATGAACCTGCTGAGCAAGCGACTGAATCATCCAATACATACCATGTGTCAAAAAATACATAAATCATAACCTACATCCTGCCTCCACCAAGAATTACCAACAGCTGGTTCTGGGATCAAACCCCTTTAATTACATCTCCCTTTAAACGAGGGGCATACTTCTCTTTATACAATCAGTTAGGCACAGAAGCACCTTGAAAACCACTTTGCTTGAACACGGGGAGTTATCCTTCCGTAGCACAGGCGCGTTTCCATCAATGACAGCAACGAAAGCGATTCATCTTCCGCTGTAAGGACCCAAGGCCAAACCGAGGAACATGCAGAAGAAAGCACGTGACGAAAGGCCACTATACTTCAGCTCTCACAAACCGGCCACTATACTTCAGCTCTCACAAACCGCCCACTATACTTCAGCTCTCACAAACCGCCCACTATACTTCAGCTCTCACAAACCGGCCACTATACTTCAGCTCTCACAAACCGCACACTATACTTCAGCTCTCACAAACCGGCCACTATACTTCAGCTCTCACAAACCGGCCACTATACTTCAGCTCTCACAAACCGGCCACTATACTTCAGCTCTCACA
>JAOYSI010021389.1:2912-15153 GCA_025775065.1 Hiodon alosoides | reverse complement strand
TACTTCAGCTCTCACAAACCGGCCACTATACTTCAGCTCTCACAAACCGGCCACTATACTTCAGCTCTCACAAACCGTCCACTATACTTCAGCTCTCACAAACCGTCCACTATACTTCAGCTCTCACAAACAGGCCAATATATTTCAGCTCACACAATCAGTACATGAATGAAAAAGAGAAAATTGAATCTAACTTTACAAAAAACAGATACAGGGAAAAAAAAGCCCCTTCCTTTGTCATCCCTCTAACCTGCTCAGAAACACCCTGTCTACCCCATGACAGTCCTGCCTGTCAGAAGGGGAGAAGCATGATAAATGGGTTTCCTGATAGGAATCTGGGTGTGCTGGAGAGACGAGCTCCGCAGTCTGGGCGAACCTGTCGAACGGGGCCGAGCATATGGAGCCTCAGAAACGCCTGTACCTCCGAGACGTAGAGGAGTCCAACAGAAACGCCTGTACCTCCAACAGGTTCAGAAGTCTCCACCCACTGATTTTGGCCACATTCAGCAGAAACACAGAGCTTGACTGTTTTATTTTTTTAAAATAAACATACAGCCCATTCTTGATTTTATAACATTTTATAATACAGCATAGAGCACCAGAGAGTAGGAGGGGGAAAAACAACTTAGTCAGCTGTGTGTCTGTAGAAACAAACTCATCTCACACAGAGAAAAATCTGTTTTTTAAACTTAAAAAATCTTAAGGTTAATGACCTTCCAATAAAGCCAGACACCTCTCAGGGGAGGAAAGTGTTGGAGTGTCCAAAATGGAGGGTGGAGGTAACACGCTCAACTGGCGTATCATGTGGAGAACAACGCAGTCCGGGGGAGAGGTGGGGCGAGACAACACCGCGGTCAGCCGCCGGTCCTTGCGGGGGGGACTAAGGGTCAGCTGAGGGTAGACTCTAAACAGAGACTGAAAACACTGAGTACGCGTTTCATCTACAAACAAAACGCTGTACAAACCAGACTGACAGCACAGAGGCTTGTGCCATCCTCTGCCGGAGCAGCTATACTGTTTTTCCTCTTGTTTTGCCACAGCACCCGCCCGCCCCCATCTGAGTACAGCAGCAGGTAAAGCCCACAGTCAACAACCCAAATTGAAGTAATCAGGCCCCTCTCATGCTCACACTGCCGTACCAAGGCTGCGCCCCCCCAGGGGGACAGATCCCAGCTGACGTGGAACATTCTCACCACCTCTCAGTAATGAGAAATGTTATGCCTTGGTCTGGCTGGCTGGTGGAAGTGCCAGAGACAAACAGGAGCAGACAGTTTGATTTCAGCCCAAGTGTCTGAAGATCTGCCAGCGGTCCCCACTCAGACAGAGAACAAGCTGAATTATAATGCATGCAGGTCAAGATTACCCCGGTGACAACTGGCCATGAATGATGAAGAAAACAACGCCAATGTGCTGCCACAGCCATCCTGGTGAGCACTGCCATTTTCCTCAGTGTAAAAAAATACTTCTGCATTACCCATTATATGCATGTCCTTTGCTTTGGTAATAACTGAACATGCCGTTCAGGAAGAGAGAGCGGTGACGGGGGAGAGAGGGAGGGAAAGCGAGAAAAGGAAAGCGGGGGGATTGACGACTGAACCAAGGGAGAGAAATGTAAGGGGTGGGGGGGGGGGGGTGAGAGTGATAAGGAGTAAGAGAGATGTGAGGGGTGAGAGAGATAAGGAGTAAGAGAGAAATAAGGGGTGAGGGGGGTGAAAGAGGTAAGGAGTAAGAGCAAAATGTAGGTGGGGGGTGAGACAAAGGTAAGGAGTAAGAGAGAGATAAGGGGTAAGGGGGAGAGGACGAGAGATAGAGAGATGAGAGAGGGAGAGATAAGGGGTAAGGGGGAGAGAGGACGAGAGAGGGAGAGATAAGGGGTAAGAGGGAGAGAGGACGAGAGAGAGAGAGAGAAAGGGAGAGATAAGGGGTAAGGGGGAGAGGATGAGAGAGAGAGAGAGGGAGAGATAAAGGGTAAGGGGGAGAGAGGACGAGAGAGAGAGAGAAAGATGAAGTAAGATGCGAGAGAGGGACGGAGGGAGTTAATTTTGGTATTACATATTACATTTTTTATGCATCTGCTAGCATGTTGTACTAAACTGAAAGTCTCACTGACCAAAGGCCTATGCACACGACAGAAAAACAAGGTTTAAGCTTTATTATGAAGGGAACTCATGCCAAATCCTGACATCTCTCCCTCACAGACACGCAGAGTAGCTATGCATTACAGCAAGTTCAACAACATTAAAAGCGCGTTTTCGCTAAGAGCACCCCCATCCCACAAACCAAACGCAGGGTTAGGGTTTAAAACAAAAGTTTGTGACGGCTATGAAAGGTCGCCAGAGGAATAAAGGTGATCCCACATTCACGGCTGCCATTCCCCCTAAGGGGCTTTACCTGCTCCACGGCTCCGCGGCTCTCTACAAAGCAGGCCAGGGATGGAACCCTTTGAAGTCTAATCATTCCAAACGTGGAAAAAAAAAATCACTTCTGACAAACGTTTCCTTCAAAGAAAACTGATTCTTTTGCCATGAAAAACCATGGCCTCTGAGATTTTTTCCAACTTTAAATAGCTATAAATAACTTTGAAAATGTAAAAAAAAAAAGACGAAATTAGGTAATAAAAGTTTTTAAGTGCTCGGCTGCAATGAAAACCGACTCACGCTGCACCAAGACCGGGACGCCCAGGCCGCAGGGACGGGCTGCCTGCTGTCACACACCGAAACACGGGCCAGGCCGGCCAAGAACAGCCTCAGCCCCGGAGCTGAAAAAGCCCTAAACCAGAGCCGAAACCTGAAGCACAGACTCCCCTGGCCCACCCCAGGAGGAAGACAGCCGTGTTCCCATCAGCACGAGACCGGCCCCAGCGTGAAGGCTTTTACAGACTCTGAAAGTTACGCTATAAATAACCCCATGAAGGCAGCACACACCTCCTGCCAGATTATCAAAACCCAAGACAAAAGAAAACACCTATGTGACAAAAAAAGTGAGATTTCATCTTTCCCCCAAATGACAATCGCTCCAGTCAATCAACACCTGCTCGCCCGAAGGAAAGTAAAAATACACTGATGTACAACCCCAGTCAAGGACACTACATGACCGTTTCCATGGTTAGACACCACACAACCCCAGTCAAGGACACTACATGTCCGTTTCCATGGTTAGACACCACACAACCCCAGTCAAGGACACTACATGTCCGTTTCCATGGTAAGACACCACACAACCCCAGTCAAGGACACTACATGACTGTTTCCGTCAATATTTCCCCTTTCAATTGTCATCATCCCAACCTACTCTGCTTCCAGGTCCATTTTAACACATATTCATGTAGCTTTTAAAAAAAGATTTTATTTAGGCTGTGTCTTAATGGAGGGATTGGTGATTTAGAGATCTGGTTTAGATCCTCACGACCACCTGGCCTCTCACCGTTTATAAAGTGAAAGGCCAGATGAAAAACTGGGATGTGCGACTCATACTCTCAGAAAGTCAAACTTGTTCACCTTTCAAAGAGATTGGCAGGTTGCACCGATGCCACGAATGAAGGAATCGGTGTAGGACCGGATGGATTGAGGCTCAAAGGGAAGCGGAAAAGCAGCACTCTGGGCTCTTTGGGTCGAGTCCAGGTTCAGCTGGAGTCACACAAGCAAAGTCTCTCAGCGTTTCAAATTCCTAACAAACGGCCGACGGTCTCATGACCGCACCTGAAGGACTGCAGGATTGGGCTGCGGGGCTGCACTGTACCGTGTTTACCCACCATCAGAAACACTCTTCACCTGTCACCCATAAAACACACAAGCCCTTTCTTCCCACTCTCTTCAACGAAAAACCCTAACCCAAACAAACTGGCTCCCGTATGGGTGCGGCCTCACATCTGTCTCTCACTGCCAGAGAGTCGGGGGGGGGGTTGGAACATGTTAGGAATCCCACTCCACTTCAAAAGGCCTTGCTTTGTCGGCCATATTGGGAACCCTCGTGTGGCCAGGGCCTCCCAGTCTATTAAAGGGATTACATTGTTTCCATAGCCAACAGTGCCATCATAAGCCAACAAAACAGCAAAGCAAGGTAGCACACCCTGCTGTGAGCTACGCTAAAGTCACTTATTTGTCCATTTCATCATGCTAATGGTAGCAGCTTTCATCTCATTACACGATAGCCCCAAGGAGGTTAAAGTAATGCTGTTTGTTTAATATCAGCCCTTAGAATCAGCTTCAGCCCCTCTCTGCCGTCCTCCCATCAGTTTGTGTTGGAAAACGCCAGCGACGTCCCCAGCCCGCTCCCTCTCACCAGTCCTCTCATCAGTTTGTGTTGGAAAACGCCAGCGACGCCCCCAGCCCGCTCCCTCTCACCAGTCCTCCCATCAGTTTGTGTTGGAAAACGCCAGCGACGTCCCCAGCCCGCTCCCTCTCACCAGTCCTCCCATCAGTTTGTGTTGGAAAACGCCAGCGACGCCCCCAGCCCGCTCCCTCTCACCAGTCTTCTCATCAGTTTGATTTCCGTAGCGACAGAGCGGATGCTAATCCGACCAGCACTATTCAGCCTGGCCTGGCTGACGCAATCCTTGCAAGGGCAATTAATTGAATTAATTAACCAGTGTTTACAATTAAACCCTGAAAATTAAAATCCACAGTAAATAAGTCTTCATGCAGACCAAATTGTGCTCACTTAGTTAAACTACATGGAACTAGGCAATTTGGAGAAATTAATTTAATGAACGTTTGCCCTTGCTAAGAGCACAGTTGTCAGCTTGATAGACAGGACAGAGGAGAGGGCCAGCAGAAAGAATTGGTTTGAATGCAGTAGGCACCAAGCCAGTGCCGCCGTAATCAACCAAACCAGCCAACCGGAGCAAAACTACGGCTGGGCATCAAAGTCCGGTTCCTTATGGGTATCAAGCGGTATCCAGTATCCAATCATCGGTATCAATAGGTAACAAAATGTGTCAAATTTGGTTTTTGTTCATTCTGCGCACGGAAAAAAATATTCAACAACTGACTTAGTAATAGGCTGGCAATTGTCATTCATTATGATCATTACTATTATTATTATTGTTGTTATTATTATGATCATTACTATCATAATTAGCATCATTATTATAATTTTTTTCGTCATTATCATTATTATCATTACTACAAGAAAAGTATCCCTAAACCCACACAACATTTCCTAATGTACTAAATTACGATACATTTAAGAATTTGTTAATGTACAAATTAATCCCAGGAGAGTATTTGTTCTTTTTTTTACAGAGTGTTGATTTTCAGGGGAACAGAATCCTCTAGCTGGGGGCAATACGTGCTAGATCATTTTCATAATGCCGTATCGACCCAGCGGCTTTAAACTCGTGATCTACGGCTTAATGCACGCAAATGGGCTCAACCAGTCTTAGGTATATCATCCTCCCATCGCGCTAAAACAAAAGCTCAACGACGACGACAAAGCTGGGTACCAACCTGATGATGATGATGACGACGACAACAACGATGATGATGCTTTAATTATTTCAGTCCTTGTTTTGAATGTTAGAGGCTGGCTACAATTCATTCAAAGTCCAATACAATTCTATGATGCACATGGTATTTACCCACCATTATTTGTTAGCTAAGGGTGGTTAATTTTCACATTAATTTATTTAAATGTGGCAAATTTAAAATCCCAATCTGTCTCATAACACCTGGTTATGGAGTCAGACGGGAACCTTATGCGCTAACTAAAAATGTTAACATTTTTTTCTTTTGCCGTTTTGCGAAACACAAGATTAGTTTTGGAATCATATCGAACCAGAATCTGTATCAGAACTGAAAACATTTCAAAAGATACCCAGCCATGATGACCCTTTGACCGCACCAGCTGACCAGCGCCATGTCCATGTGCTCGTATCTGAATGTAATTAAAACTCAATTCCTCCACTGCTCACAATGACAAGAGCAAAATCCTACAATACCCCAGGCGATGAACGACACAGCCACAGGAACACAGGCCTGATACCCTTTCAGCCCCAGTCTAACGTGAGCCACACTGCTCTGGGGACATTAAGGTTTTAATCATTTGGATTCAATAGCGTTTAAAGGTGAACCAATCATATTTCACCGCTTCTCAAGTCCATTAGGCCACAGTTTATTTGAGCTGACCCAACATTTCACAACCTGACCTTTGAAAGGGATACTGTGGGGTGAGAACTAATGCAGAGAATTTACTTTCATTTTCCTGACATGTCTAAATGTTATTGGTTAATGTGTGGCACTACGAAGGGAGTGTTGTATAATTATGGACTGTTAAAGCACACTTCAAAAAACATGCTATATAGCAGGAGCAGTGCAAAACTCACATACACAACAGGGGGTCCCACCAACCACAGCACTGCACAGTCCCAGAGATGAAGTGGAACCAGGAGCACAACCAGAGGACTCCCAGTGACAGCGCCACACATTCTTAGCCGGGGGGGGGTTGGGTTTGGGTCGGGTGTAGTCCACAGACAAGATGCACACGCACACATCAAAACCCAACTATGCCGGGGACTTCAATCAACCTGGAATAAAGTGCTTCTCACCACTACAGAGGACGTAAATCTCAGTGTAAAAAACAATCCACCTGGAACAAAGTGCTTCTCACCACTACAGAGGACGTAAATCTCAGTGTAAAAAACAATCAACCTGAGAACAAAGTGCTTCTCACCACTACAGAGGACTTAAATCTCAGTGCAAAAACAAAATCGATTCTCTATCCTGAAAACTGCAACATTACACAGAGACCCTGCTTCGCTGACTGTTTACCAACAATACTTAATGGATCTTCCGTGTTCCTTCTGGCACACAATCACTTGCAAATACACCAGTTCTGAGACCTACAATGCCCGCACAGGCCCACTTCAGGCACCTGACAAGAACTGCACTAAAGCACACATTTCCCCTGCCCCCTTCGGTCGGTACGGCTCTCACGCATTTTTAAAAAGGTTTACATCAACAGGACAAGCAACTGCCAAAACGAGGGATTTCAAAAAAAAAATCTTTAAATCTTTTTAAAAAACGAAAAAGCAAGCCCTCGTACTGGCCAGGAGAGTGTCTGATCACTTAAACCCGACTCCAAACCCAATCCAGCCCCAAACACCAAGAGGGCAGGAATGCAGGCAGTCGCCCCAGCAATACTCCAGTATTGAATGGAGAGGTGAAACAAAGAAGAGAGCTACCGTTAGCATAAGTTGACTGCTTTGTCAAAAAGGAGAGGTTCTTTTTCCACGTTCTTATTTTGTGGCCGTGGAACCGCAGTGCCCTCTAGTGGCCATGACATACCTCAACCTCCCCAACCACAGACAGTCCGCGTCAGATACCACCACCTGCTCCAAGTGAGAGCAATTTAAAAACATCTTTACGGCAAAAAGAAAGGGCTATTCGTTCACATAAGGCACTTATTACACTACAGAGAAGAGGAGAAGAGTCCGGTACAGACTGTAAGAATCACTGTGTCATTATTGGCTACCCACACAATCATTTCACAAGGCAAACAATTGCATTGAGTACTTCTAGTGCGGACTCTTGTGTACAATCCATCTAAAAAGGGCCCGTTCCTCTGCATTTTACAGCAGGGATGTTACCAGCTTTCGCAGGTCTTATTTCACTACTGTGCCTTCTTTATCCTAACTATCCTAATTGTCCACAGGACGACCTCATGCTGTTAAACAATACGACCTCATGAAAAACAATTATTACAGGAATAGTGTTCAAAGTGCACCATTAAAAAACTATTTTCCCATATACTGAATGCGAATGTGATCTTTTCTAGGTCAATGTTTTTTTGGCTTTCCATTCCACAACTTAAGAGGCTGAATAAAATCAAATCTAAAATAACCAGAAATTCCAGGAACAAATCACATTTAAAAATCACCCGTTACTCCAGGTAGACTGGCTAACTGCTAAGCCAAGCTAAAAGAGCTGCAGACAGAGACCATCATACCCAGGCGCTGCTCAAAAGGAATGCCGATTCTTCTGCACCTCCTTCAGTAAAAAGTCATCCCTTCATGTTAGGCATGCCTAGAGGCTGTGCTGTCGGTCTCCTGGTGGAGCAGAGTGCGCAGAGTGTGGTTGCCGTGTTTGTGCAGAGGGGGCGCTCTGAGCTGTACTGCATGTCCTCTGTTCTGATCCGGCCTCCGATCTCTCCCTCCTCTGCTGGAGCAGAACGCGCTCACAGGTCACACTTCGACCTAGTCTAGGTCCAATCCATCAGACTCGATGGACGGCAGTTGGCATGTTTGTGCAGACGATGGCGCTCGGAGCGCTCCGGGCTCGGACTAAGGCCAGCGGTTTTCGGACATAGCCCACCTCCCTCCCGTCTGTGACTAATGTCTGCTGTCAGCTGTAGTGGGGGGAGGCCCAGAGCTGCCTGGAGTCCAGAGGCTCTTTATAAACACAGGTGGGGCTTAAGCGTGCCAAATCGATCCTTTCTCCAAACACTCCACTGGGGTCATACCCCGTTAACACTCTTTACACAGCACTTACTCTGCAACAGGGCAGGAGACCGACAGACAGATCGCTCTCCGCTGTGACTCTCAAAACAGGAAAATAAACACATTATTATACTGGCTTTTTTCTGTTAACATCCTCTGTTTTTTTGGGGTTTTTTTATTTATCCGACACAAACAAAAATGAAACTGTCAGAATCGTCTGCCCCACCGAAATGTTACGACTGGAAGAATTTACAAAATGATGGATGACAGAACCCTGGAGCCGATGGTAGTGTGAGATAACAATGGCACGCTGGGAATGATTGAGACATTATAGGACAACAGCATGTATACAGAACAGGATCCATACAGACTGGGTAACATCCAGTCACTCTGTGCAGGTGCATAAATGTGTAAACACATTTCCCGACACTTTGTAGAACCCATGCCCCGAGGAAAAGGGGGGGTCCGACCCAGTGCTAGATAGATATACCTAATAAATCTTACAAGAATGGTTTTCAATGATACGTTGTTCATTATGGTAGCCCTTAGCATCGATATGCTTTGTAGACTTGAAATAAGCTAGGGTTTTGCTCATATTTTTGATATTATAGTTGCAGTAAAACGCTGTTGGGAGTAATTTATGTAAATAGAAAGTAGCGATGTTGTCGTGTCAAAAAGATTCCAATTTATTTATGTCCCTTTCCATCATGTAGTCATTACATCATAACCAACCTTACCCAGGACTAACTGTCTCACCCACCTCCACCCACTTTCCTGGTTGAAATGATGAACACCTCCCATTAGAGCCCCCAGCTCTCTCTCAGAGATACTCAAGAGTATCACAGGGAGCACTCCCAGACAACCAGCGCCGCGGCTCACCGCTAACCCCAGTGCACAGCGCACTGCCGCATTTTACCAAACTGCTACAGAATGGCGCCTCCTTTTGGATAGCGTTTCACTGGAGCGACGGCTGAAGGGAGGGGTCTTTAAGAAGCATCCGTGATCGTCACCTGTGTGTTCCGTGCCAAGTCTTTTTAATCATCTTTGCACCGTTCCCTGCGAGTCAGCCATCACTTCCAGGCGTTTCCCCCCAATCCGGAAAATCTTCCCCAGCCTCCCATTCCCATGTACTGCAGCAGGTTTCTGCCGCAGTACACCTCCAAAATAATTAGGCAGAAGGAGCCGTTAACATTTCTACTTCTATTAGTGCTGATGTCAGTTACCACTACAATTAATTGCGCTGACAAGAAATTTATTTCAATAAAAAATAATCAACCATCCGGAGAGCGATTTAAAAACCCATTTTACGCCCGTGCAGTCTAACCTCGCACCACACACAGGGAGACCTTAATCAGAATTAACTGCCATGTTGCCGACTAATTTCATGCTGACTGAGATTCTATATGAATTTCTGTCAGGGTAAGCAAGGGAACAGCATTTGGGATCTGGAAAAACTCCGACGCAACCTAACCCTGAATCTCTGTTGAATTAGTGTCTACAGGAGCTTGTGTGACTGCGCTTCATCAAATAAATAAAAACATTTCTAAATCTTCTACCACCCACATTTCAAAACATGCTATTAAATATACCACACATATAGCAACTCGCATGCATAAGAGATTAATGAAAGACTGTGTACTTTATTTCAATCCCATTAACAGTGGGGTTTATAAACACTTAACAATAATTTTTTTGGGGAGTCACTTAAGCGCTTAGCAATAAGTGTCTTCACCGAGTCCAGTGGGTGGCACCACAGGCGGAAATCAAGACTCCGGTATTACCGCATTGAGCCTTGCATGGGTCACAAATAATGCCATTAAATAGGTGCTTTTGGACTGGGTAATAGAACTCTAATGCCCACGTTAAGCCAGACAGCTGGCATCGGTTCCGGGCTCTCGACAATCTGAAAGGGGGGCCAGGAAAAACGCTTACACACAGGCAGGGTTAACGATTGTGCCGCCCTCTCTGCATAATCATGAAAGAAATCATAACCGTCACATTTATACACATTCATTTTTAAACTAAACGGCTTCAAATGCGTTTATAACAATGAAGAATGAAATAATGATTTTGTTCATTCTTGGCGGCAACACTAAGACTGGGGAAACAATAAGACATATTTGAGCTCTGAAACGCAGAAAATGAAGATGAAACAAGCGGGATTAGGGTAAATCCAGAGAGAAAGCAGTCACCATTTTCCACGCCTTTGGTGCAACATTCTCTTGGAGCTTAGAGTTTCAATTTTTTAGGTGCCCAACATCGCAAGACACGAGACCCCTCTGATAAAGTAAGATTCTAAACACAATGGATTATCAGTCAGTGAAACTGCCTGACAGACTGTCCAAATCGCAGCGGGATTACGATGCGGTCCTCTCTCCACCTGCTAATTAAGGAGCCTTGCAGAAACTGCGACTGCAGCGATCCTCACAAACGGACCACGCCGATCCAAACCTAGCAGACCTGCAGCCAGCACCAATCTAGCCACTGTCAGACACTCATCCGTTTAACGAGCTGGGTGAGCAGGCTGTATTTCTGTGGAAATTAATACACAGAGGGCGGAAAGCCTGCACAAGCTTGTCCTCAGAGTACCAGCATGCCTACAGGCTTCATCAGCACAGCTGTGTTTCATCGTTACCGAACGGCCGCGGTCCGTTTCACAAGGGGGAAAATGAGCCCTGCCAATCCTCTTCACCAGCCCAGCAGGACACACCCTTCGGTGCTCGCCTTGCCCAGCTCCGGTCAGGGGCCTGGACAGTGCTCCGGCTTTGCTTCCGATGGACCCTGGGCTGGGTTCTGACCTAGCAGAACCTTCCGGGTCACATCCTTTGATCCTGGACCCTATCCCTGCAGCTTCAGGGGGTTTCAGAGGGAACCTCGGTTCCCACTGGGGCTCTCGCTGAGCAACTTTAGAGCATCGCCGGTCCTACTTCAAAAAAAATATCAAAAGGCCGTTAGAAGTTCAATGAGCCTTATAATTAGAATGTAATAGATTGTATAAAGCACCTGAAGACCTTTGGCGATGAGTAGAGGGCCATATATATATACATAGTGACACGGTGATTGAAAGGATCTCTACTCGCCTGACTGATCTTAGTCACTCAAAGACCAGCAGAAAAACTGAAACATTTAGCAACTGTCCTATCATCCTCTCAGAAGTGTCTCATTACGTTACAATAAGGACATCTGGGGGCAGTAAAATATGGCAGTTCACTGATACAGAAACCCTAGGATCTGTACAACGGCAAGAGAAATGTAGTGGTGGCTCGTGGGATATCGGGCAGGTGGCTCTGTTCTGATAGTCTGTTGCTGCTACAGTCACACTCATGACCCACATGGCTACAGTCGGATCCCACGCACGCACATGACACACGTGGCTACAGTCGGATCCCACACACGCACATGACACACGTGGCTACAGTCGGATCCCACGCACGCACATGACACACGTGGCTACAGTCGGATCCCACGCACGCACATGACACGCGTGGCTACACGGTTGGGTTTTCAGCCTGATAAAATCACCCGAGGACTCGCTCCTTTTCTTATTTCGTCCATGGCTGTTTTCCCACAACGGAGCTTGATAACATGAATATACAGTAAACAGCACAAAGAAGCAAGTCTCTGCATTTCAATAAGAAGCAACTAGAAGCCTAGTCTAGAAGCTGTGCTGCCAGTCCTTGCATGCCTTCACCTGCTTACCCTGTACCCGCTTCCCCAGCTCCACCTGCTTACCCTGTACCCGCTTCCCCAGCTCCACCTGCTTACCCTGTACCCGCTTCCCCAGCTCCACCTGCTGACCCTGTACCC
>JAOYSI010021378.1:0-13967 GCA_025775065.1 Hiodon alosoides | reverse complement strand
TACTGTGGTTCTGAACTGTGAGAATAAAAGCCCATTTCCACGCATTACCGTGGTTCTGAACTGTGAGAATAAAAGCCAATTTCCACGCATTACTGTGGTTCTGAACTGTGAGAATAAAAGCCCATTTCCACGCATTACCGTGGTTCTGAACTGTGAGAATAAAAGCCCATTTCCACGCATTACTGTGGTTCTGAACTGTGAGAATAAGGTTAAAAATATCACTGGAAAGTAACGCCATACAAACATTTACGGTTAGATAAACACATCTATATGAATAATCAAAACTACACTATAGTCAGTAAAGCCAGCACTAAACAAATCAGCAAACACTCAAAAACGTTTTTCAAGTCGACATTTAGCCTACTGTTAGAGATCAATGGTGCCTTGTTGGTTTGAACTCAATAGGAATAATTCAACTTTTTTTTTTAATGTCAAGTAAACTCGAAAAGTTTAGTTCAGATAGTTGCTCGTTACTAATCTTGCCTAGAAAGAGATGCACTTCAGATAAGCTCAATATTCACCCTGCAGCTTAAGGTTATCGTCTCTATGAGAAATCTGCCATGCTGTTGCCATAATTGCTTTTATGTTTGAGCACAAACAGAAAAACATTTTAAAAACGTCGACCTTAAATCAAGGACGGTAAGAGATTGTAACAGGCCTTTAAAAGAGATCCTTCCTTTCTTTAAAAACAAAAAGACAGCACGAGCCAAACCGCATAAACATAAACCAGCCCCGGGATCTTTTAACCTTTTAATTAACAACATTAAAGACCTTTATCTTTCGCTTTAGCCAGTATAAAGCCTACGTATTCTTGTAAACCAAAACCGCACACTCCGTAAAACAGTAAGCAAACATAAACCTCTGCGACTTCCTAAGTCCCAGCAAGCTTGTACCGCCATCAGCAAGGAATGTACCTGTACTCCAATTAGTTTCAAACCCATCCTGTACTCCAATTAGTTGAGACCCACCCGTCCCAGTGGGTGGGTCTGGGAATGGTTTCACAGCAGGCAGCATATACGATGTACTGGGATGTATTATTATAATGTATAAACACTCACCCACTACCTGTAAGCAAAAAGAAAGACTGACCCACAACATAAAATACCTTCCTTATCGTTTGCAATTCCAATTCTATTATCCACTTTTGGAAATCGCAACGGTTCGTCTGAAGATGTGAACTGATAAATAGTTTTCTCTGTAGAATAACAAATGTGTTTTTATGGCATTTGGAAATATGAGGGAGTTGGTTTTTTTAGACCCAAAGTAAAAATAATAGCCAAGGGCTATGGGTCCAAAGCATACAGTCCCTCTCATTCCCTTCAAACAGCCCATTGTTTCCGTCTTTGAAACGGGGTCATAGTTACGTAACCGCTCGCCTCATTTCCATTGAAACATAATTTCATACTCAATTGATTCCGATAGCTTTGCATCACTGGATACAATGTCCCTGTTTGTTTTTGAATGTGAAACTGTAGTGACAGCTCAAACTTTCCCATTCTAGAACATTTCTGTGTCGCAGGCAAAGTACCAGAATATGCCCATTGGAAAGGTCCATAAAGGTATGTCAAATACCGATTTAAAAAATAATATAATAATATCTTCTGCTTTCTTTTTCACTCTGTTTGTAAATTTTACAGTATGCGATAAATTTACAGCTTTTCTAAAAACCACAGGGGCAAAGAATATCCCCTATCCAAAAACATAACCTGAATATGGAACATTATACAAATACTGAGAGGCAAATGTCAACGCTGTACAAACACATCCCGTCGCTTAACAGAGTGGAACAGTTGGAGAATGTCAGTAACGATGTCAGTAACAAGTCAGGCACTGTGCTAACTACCAATTAATAGGAGTTGTGCTACAGTAATCAAGCTTCGCCCAGGTGCAGAACGATATTTAGGAAGAAGAACCACAAACTCTTAAGAACATGCATCTCCAGTACATATCGTCTTATTCCAGCTGTTCACATCAACAACTAAACATCAACTGCTGAACAGTTTACCGGCAATTCAAAATTTCAGAGAAATCACAATGATGAATTTCCGTGTTACACATTAAAGCACGGAGGGACACGATGATGAATTTCCGTGTTACACATTAAAGCACGGAGTGATAGTGATAACATTATCACAACACTATGATACCTCTGATGATATTGATACATGATGGACACAAGACTGACACAAGCGTGCCACATCAGATCAAAACTCAGGAAATAAGTTCGCGTAACGGCAAGAGAAAGTGACTGAGACACTCACCCAAGTGACATATTGGACCACAAATACTTAAATGACTGTTTGGGTAACCAACTGAAGAGACACATAGCTGCCAAGTTTTTACATATAGAAATGTAATAACCCTCCTTCCAAACCTAATTACAAACACTGTAATTAATCAAGCCCTTTTTAAACCTTGATCTCCTCCAAGAACTCTGAGACCTTTACAACACAGATTATTCAACTGTTTTGACAGCTCATGGCGAAGCATAAACAGAACCAATAAATCCATCTGATCCAAAAACACCAGAGCCTGAAAGCAGCACAGGCCACAATGACCAACCACAGACAGGAAAAACACAAACCGCATTTCAACACTGGTCTTCCCATCTGGCGGTGAAGCTACCTCTGGGCCCTGGCACATATCAAAATGCATTTTCTCCAGCAGGGAGTTTTAGCAATTTCAGTCCATTTGCACAACGGGTGACTTTTCATACACAGAGAGCTACTGAGAAAATCCTGCAGAGAAACATCTCTAAGAAAGATTCGGGGAATATTTTCTGCAAAAAGCACAACACATCATATAGCACTACAAACAAAATGCCTACTTGTTGACTGGTAGTTTTTGACACGGAGCCCAATGTGAACTTACTCAAAAAAATCAATCAACTCAAGTTAGTCCCGTGGGTCTAAATTGGTGTATGAAATAACGATAAACCCTACTTAATATGAGCTGGAGAAATACATCACCATAATTTGGTACTGTTTCCAATGTCATTGTTGATTTCATCGTACCTTTTCAGGATATCATATCCTATAAAGTTACTTACACAGTTTTAAGACAACAAAGAAAATATTAGAATTTGCCATTTTCTCTGATGTATATCATGCAGACATATGTAGCCAGTTTTTGCTAAGTTTTTTTTTTTTTTAAAGGGATGATCGTACAACACTTAGGTCTAATACCCCAAAGCACTTGATATCTATTCAGCTTTTAATTTCCAAAGAGGACATGCATCTAACATTTCCATTCAGTGGTTTAGGTACAATCCATATATTCGTTTACAAAAGAAAAGAGAATTAGCATTCGTCAAAACAGATATCACCTGCATTCACCGCAGTTCTTTTCTGTTGCCCAACAATAGGGCAATGTCACAGTACATTATTTCTGACAGTGCTTTTATTAAAGAGTTCTTCGCTTCTCAGATCTGCAATTTGGTCAGACCCAACAAACAAACCAGCACAAATTCAGCAGAATAAAAGTAGTCATTAACGTAGGCTAAAAGGTAATATTTGAATTAAACCGACTTCCATCTACCAAAAAACAGGAGACTGCGACTTAGGAGAAAAGGAGAGGGGCGGGGGTGCTGTCAGCTGTTGATGCAATGGTGCACACCAGGAACATTTCTTAAAAGTGTCGTCTGACATTTCCATAGATTGCACCTTGCCCCAGGGATGGCCTCAGAGCACAGACAGGTCCTCAACCAACACTGCTACCACTACTCATGATTCACCCTTGAGATAACTCAAATAATTTAATATATAAAAATATATTTATGGGGCGGGTACATCCAATAAAGGGCAACAAACTGCCCTTGAATTTATAACGGAATGCACCTAAATGCGAACGGATAGTTAACCCCTTCTCGGCAGTGTGCAGTGGAAACAGACGATGCACAGAAATAGGGATCATTCACAGCTAAGCGTGCGCGAGAGACGTCTGGCACTAGTTCATCTGCGGCAGTTACTGCTAACGTTAACAGTTGTTTAAAAATAAAGCCATAGGTAAATGATCAGCCACAGTCTAAGAGTTTGTACAAATTAAACCGAGGAGCATGCTTTAAAAACGCTGCTTAAAGTAAAAAAAAAATAAAGATATGTCATTATTCTGAAAAAAAAAACCCAATAAACATGATCTGGTGAGAAACCGTGATAACTGACGCAATTAAATATGTTCTGATATATGTAGAAATGTATTAGAATAGCTACAATCGGTAGACTGGTACCGCATACCTATTTCGCTAACAAAGGATTATGTAATCAATCGTAATAGATCAGCGGCAATCGTAATCGATGGATTTTTTTTTTCTACTGAAAAATAAATAAATAATAGAACCGACAAGTCAAGCACGTTTTTCATAAAACTATCTAGATTTAAATTAATTATCCATAAATTGAGCATTAACTCTGTTTTGATACAGAATAAAAATGGAATTGTAAACGTTTCCCAATGATTACTGAAAGACTTATAACTGACACACATAAAACGTTTTTTTTTTTCTCTCTTCACATAACATAACCGCTTTTGATTGCCTACCTACAGCACTCTGACATACGTAACACGTCAACATACAAAATCGGCAGAGGTTGTCGAACTTCACTTTAAGCAGAAGTATCCATACTTTCCACATACCCTGTAGTTCACAGAGATAATTTGACTTTTCTCCGCTAGTCTTTAAGTTGTTTAAATCTAGTTTGATGCAACACTGCACAAATAAAGCGAGACTTAAAGGACTGAACTTAAGTTTTACATCAAGTTATGTGAAACCGTGGTCTGAAACCAAACTGAAGTTACTTCTGTGGAGAAACATGTTGCACAAAAAAAATAACAGGACTTTTCAGCTACATTGTGTTTCTCTCGCTCTCTCCCTTCTCTCTCTCTCTCTCTCGCTCGCTCTCTCTTGTGGGGATATCTGACACGTTAGATGCAAAATAAAGAGTTTTCTCCGGGTTTTATGCACTCGCAATGTTCCATTTTTTTTTTTTTTTTTTAAACAAAGAAAAAACAAAACACACTTACCAAATAAAATCGCTGCTGCTTGTTCGTTGTGCACGCAGCCCGTGAGCGCCTTCTCCTGCCCAGCCCTCTAAGACTCTCTCCCGTCTCCTCACGGCTGTCGGAACGGGATAGCTTAGTGACGTCAACCTCCATTCGGCGCCGCTATTCTATTGGAATCACCAGCCAGCCACACATTTAAAGAAACAGGACATTAATGTCATATTCAAAGGTAAATAAAATAATATAAGTAAATGTAAGTAAAATATTATTTTTTTTTTTAAACACTAGAGAGACAGAATCGTCGCAAAGCATGCATTCTATTTAAATATGAAATCAACCTGATTTTGTGTTTTTCAGTTAATACATTAAAAAATATATTTACATTTCATTACCATAAATTGCTACTTGTAATTTATAGGTCAGAGTATGTTATTGTTTATTTTTAATTTAGCTGTTAGTTGGTTTCGTCTGCAGAGCATCGAGATATGAGGCTTTATGGCGGTCCAAAATAGTTGAATAGTGAATATGTTACAAATTGTCAGCATCGTTTTTTATGATCTAAAATCTCTTTCAATATCTTAGAGTAAGTGCTATCTGGCGGTTTTATTTTCTGTGATAGAGATACCCGGTACACATCTTATTGTCTATCATTCTTTCAAAACACTTTGCCAGGCCTTTGACAATGCTGACTAACTCTAATGGTATTCTGGCCCCTTGCTGATACTTTTACTAGTGTTGCAATAACAAATTCACTGCCGTTAGAAGGACACATACAACTCATACAATGATCTGTCATCATTAATGTCTTTTCACGTAAGGAGTCAAAGGAAGATTTGTGTTGCATACCACAAAAAAAAAAAAAATGTATGTAAATGTATGCCCAGGTTCTGCTCTTCAGGGCCAAAGAGGAAGATTAGTTCAGTTTCAGATACACCAAATTTGCGTTTTATGGGAGATAACGGAGCTAACGCAGCGCTGCTGTTGGGAAAGAAAGGACTGCTTTAAACCCAGTGTGTATGTATTTTAACGGCTGGTGGGGTAGTTGGGGGTGGGGTCAAGCACTGGCCCTATTTCAACCTGCAGTCAATACCCAGGCCTGTGGAAAACATTTTAAACATGGAGATTGCCGAGAAGGAAGAAAACACTGGTTTTAAAATATACATTTTGTGTTGCTATTTGTTTAATCACGGTGGAACTAAATTAAAAACACATAGCGACACAACGCTATTATTCAGAATTCATGCTTCCGGTATTTTTGTTTGAAAGGCCATAACTAGGCATGGTATTGCTCGGGGCCAGAGAGAAAACGTCTGCCTCCTGGCATTACAAAATACAAGGAAACAAACTAAATAAGAATTATGCTTGAACTATCACAGGATATAATAGAGTGGGAAAAGAACACTGGAGCACACGCAGACATCACTGTGGGGGCTCTCTGGTGAAAGAGAGAGATCGTTTCATTATATCACCAAATCCTGATCCTGAGGTTGGACACTTGGTCCCCCTCTGCTGCTAAACACAGACCCCGTTTATACTTTAATAGCACAGCTCTGTTTATTTTTACATTTCATTATTTGAATGTTTTTAATCTTTAAAAAAGGGGGGGCAGGGAGCTTAAACTTCAACCCCCAATGTACAAATCTGCGACATCCTGTTTTAGCTGTAATATAGCTGCCGTTATTACCTAAAGCCTGTTGGCAGTTGGCAATCAAAATGTATTTCTTATTATACTGGTTTATTTTGGAGATAAAAAAATACTAGAAATTCCTTATGCACAGATGGTAACATGAACTTTGGCAGAATCTGCTTAAATTCCTGGCGTAAACCTTGTAGTGACAATTCCTATAATATCGATTCCAAATAAAAAAATAAGGTATGCACATGAGTGAATTAAACAACTTGTTTGTTCTCTTGTCTGACAGGATGAGGAAAACATTAGCAGGTAGGCTTTTTAAGAGCAAAGATATTGTAATAGGGTTTAAGTGGCACCTCAGCGTTTAGTGTCAAGGGGAAATAGCCTTACTCGAATAAGCACAAAAACAAAAAGTGAAAAATGTGAGGAATTCAGCAGCATATCTGGGCACTGTAGCTGTTTAAAGGTCAGCGCATTTACACAATAGGTAATGGCACAGTTTCACAATCTTCAGACCGGATGATTATCTTTTTTTCTTTGTTCTCGCCAGTTGTGCTAACGGCTCTCAGCTCACCCCTCCGACCACCACCACCACATGCCGGGACAGGCTGAGAGACGCCCCACCCCAGCTCAGGCGGTGCTAGGCCAATCGTGTGCCGCTGCTGTGACCCCCCCAGTCACATTCAGCTAATAACATGTCCCACTCTAGCTCAGAAGGCTCAGTTTGCTTGGGCGAGCGACCGTGGCTTCTTACTGCTGATTACCTTACCCTGTAAAGTAATCCTTTCTTTTATGCACCTGTGGGATACATTTAAAAAACTTTTAACAACGTTGTAAAACGTTGTTGGGGGATCCGAAGCATGTTGCGATCTAAAATAAAATTTTAAAAGTTGTCATCCCAGTAGAATTGTCATCTAAATTTCTAATAGAAATGTAATGTGCTTACTTCAAATAAAATACAACAGACCATATATTAACTCAAAAGTGGAACTGTGTGTAACGTAAATAATTAGGAGCAGCGCAGAAGCTCTCGAGAAAACCGGGTGTAAGTGTCAGATCTATGTTCTGTGATGGGATAAAACCATCCCGTTGAAAACGCTGATAAACATCCAGGACTTAGGAAGCTATCAGTTATGGAGGCTGCCTTTCCGTCTCAGCCATTTTACACAAGAAGCCTTTTAAATTTAATTGACTCTCTGTAACGATGATGCCAGCTCTCACTTCTGTTATCAAAGGGCCACAGGCAAAAAAATAATTTCCCTCTTCAGTAATCACTGAAAACCACACATTTTTATCAACACTGTCATAATCCCAAGAACAAAGCAGCGCTTTTGAAGCAAGTAAAGGGTGTCCTAAAACATAAACGCTGGGTTAAAAAAAAATATTCTCACTGCAATACAGAGAACAAAATGAAAAGTCAGTCCTTGCAACAGGAAATTTTAAAAGAAAGTCGAATTTTGTCAATAAATATGTATTGTTTGTGAATCAGAAGGAAAGAATGGGGAAATTATACATCAATCAATGAGCGTACAGCATACGTGCACTTGGTCATTAAGTAAACTGAACACCAAACACCACAAATCTTTATATACTCACTGATACTCATTCAATAAATAATGGACTTTTTTAAAACAAAGAATAATTATTTGTTAGATACAACTACTACCTGTGTCCATGGACATCCTCAACTTGTTGTTTTGATGATAAGAAGGACAAATTACAAATTAAATCCAAGATATTCCCTTTCCGTACCTTCTTGACGTGTTTCTGACTGTTCCCAAAAACTAATCTGATGCAATTTAACATAGCCATTTCCATTCACAATTGACTAGGCCTGGGATTCCCAACAATCTGATCAGTTGCCGATGTCGGCCGGGTTTTGCAAAAATTTGTATTGCATATATGTTTTCATTTGGCAAAAACTGTGACTTTTACTTCAGATATGTATGGGGGAAAAAAAGAATAATAATTTGGAGTGATTTGCCAAAAAAGCTCTGAACTACAGATGCAGGTGTGGTACCACTGGTACAGAGGTGCTGAAACAAGGAACAACAACGGGCAACTGATAGGAACAAGAGGGGGGATTTGGCAATAGCTCCCCCGTTTAGACCAGCTCTGGATGTGAAATTGCTCTGCTTCTAACACATCAGATTGATGACGGTTCAACCATGCATCGAGGGAAGCCAGGCCCCAAGTGAACTGTATATGTGTGCATGAAATTTTCTCATTTGGAAAGCATTTTGTCAAAACATCGCCAAGAAGCCAAACTAAAAATCCCATTAAAATGTTTGCTGATAAGACATTTCTATTTCGCTCAAAGGGTTTTCACAGCTTTTGATTTGCTGAACAGGATCAAGAAAAAAACACCCAAACTAAATATGAAATGATGATGTATAAGAATGTTTTACCCTACTGTTTACCCAACCCTGTATGTCAGTGGAGTTCATATTAGATACTTCTTATGGCATACTTAATGCGAACTATCTAGTCTTTTTGAGCCATTTCCCCTGACTCTGTTTTCAGTGTGGATCCTAGCGGTGCTACCTTGACCGCAATTTAACAATGGATTGTTTTTTTTGTGAAATCGCCCTTGATAAGTGTTTGACACTTTCCACACGCACACACACGCGCACACAACCAGACACGCATACACACGCGCACCCGCGTACACACGCGCCACACACACACGAATTCTGTTTCTCAACAGAAGTAACTTCAGTTTGGTTTCAAACACAAATTCTTAAATAAAACCGACTCAGGAAGGAATATGCAAACTCAAAATCTCAAGTGAGGGTAGATTATACAACAAACAAAATAAAAAAATTTCTCTAATGACCTGTTCTTGTTGACTACAAAAGCTTTGTCTTTGAAGTAAGGGAGAGAGAAAACAAGACCAGCTGTGGTAAACATTGACATGTTTACTTAGTCAGAGTCACTGTATGGAAATTAAGCTTCTACACACAAAACACGTTGTGATATTTTGGTGCAGCCAACACAATGTGCACACTCATAGTGGCACAATTGTGACGTTATCTGCTGTTATTATTAGATTTGTATTAGGTTTTTAAATGTTTTTCCCTGCCCATTAAAAATATGAGACAATGAACAATACAAGGCCTTCCAAGATTGATTTCTGGCCCCGTGAGGGTACAATAAGATCGTGCGGGGAGCTAAATACTGCCCTCAGAGATAAGGAGAGTCTGTTTTAAACATCACAGACAGCACATTATTCATTAAAATAGCTAATCCAGTCGAAGGCACACATTCCTCTGCAGTGCTATCACAGTATACAATGGCTTTATTTTGCCTTGACCATCTCCTAGCATTTGTCAACCAAGAAGACTCTCCAGGAGCATGGCTAAAAAACATCGTCCAGTAACTACTAACGGTGAAAGTAAAGTGGTAAAAATGAATATTGGGCAACGTCTGACTGTTGAATTAAGATGGTACTGAAAATGAACAGTACAATGGTACACATTAGCCTTACTGGATTACTGCAAATGATTGATTTAAATGGTCAGAACAATAATGACACAAACTAAAAATTATGGCCTGTTAGGACGTAACATGGACACTGTGATTAACCAAATTGGGCAGATCCATTGGATATAGCTCAAGTTTCATTTAATAGTAGGCTGTAAAATCCTTTTCACAGAAAGGTCTTCTAAGTAAACAGTGTTAATATTGTTGATATTGATAGCCGGGTACGGGTTAAATTGTGGTTAGATTAACTGCTGGCAGACCAATGTTGTAATCGCAAGATGTTCAGGAGCACCCTCATGCTTATGCTTAGGAGACCTGCTCTCAACAACATTCGGAGGAGAGCAGCCATGTGTCATTCTAGTGATTTTTGCTAGTGGGATGGAATGTGCCCTACTTAAATCTTTTGAAAGAGCGCCCTGGAAATGAGCTGATAACGGCCTTGTGTACAGAGAGGCAAGCAAGGAGAGAAAGGGGCTCAATCAGTGCAGCCGTTCATCCTCACGCCTGTTATGACCCTGCCCCCATTGATATTCCTGAGTCATAAACACATTGCTTACTGTCGGAGTGCTGCTGGGGTAGCCCTACAGAACACCGCGGAGAGATGAGGCCAGCTAAGGCTGACTACATTGCTGTGTGTGTGTGTGTGTGTGTGGGGGGGGGGTTGTTGTAGGTAATTCAAATTCCCAGGTACACCGGCCGAGAGAAATAGGGCCAATTTACTTTTATCCGTGATTCCCCAGATAAACAAACAGCCGTGCGTGTCGATGAGCATGCAAGCAAGAAATACAGCCGAGGAAATGTGGGACAAATTCTGCTGTCTCATCTTGTAATGTCTCATCTTGTAATGCCTCATCTTGTAATGCCTCATCTTGTAATGCCTCATCTTGTAATGTCTCATCTTCTAATGCCTCATCTTGTAATGTCTCATCTTGTAATGCCTCATCTTGTAATGTCTCATCTTGTAATGCCTCACCTTGTAATGTCTCATCTTGTAATGCCTCATCTTGTAATGTCTCATCTTGTAATGCCTCATCTTGTAATGTCTCATCTTGTAATGTCTCATCTTCTAATGTCTCATCTTGTAATGCCTCACCTTGTAATGTCTCACCTTGTAATGCCTCATCTTGTAATGCCTCATCTTGTAATGTCTCGTCTTGTAATGCCTCATCTTGTAATGGCGGATTTTTCAAAACTAAGACTCCGGGCAAAGATTAGCCAATGGTCCAGTCATCAACGATATTCCCAGAAGGGAGAGAGGGTCAGCAGTCAGGCGAATAAGTTCTACTGTACTGGACCATCGCCTTGATGGAGAGAAGCTGTCAAACTTCATACTTCCGAGGTTGAATCATCCAACGTGTCCATGAAATTTTGTAATGTGAATTTCAGTGTTAAATTTGACTATAGAGTTAAAAACACAATGGAGGTATAAAACAATCTTCAGCAATGCTAAATGCAAAAATGCACTTTAAGAGACTTTTACTTGATTTCATGTTTTTCTATTTGAAAATAACACGAGAAGCACTCACTGAATTCCATTTCATCTGGCTCAGGCTCCGAAGATGCAGTTAGCAAAATAACCCTTGCTGGTGTTGGTGAATACAAATCGGGATTGTTGGGTGATGGGAACCATGCTATTCAGTCATATCTCTTTCTCTTTCCTGAACACAGACAACTCCAGCTTCCCTCTCGCCACATTGTTCTGGCGTCCGCGGGGATCTTCTCGAAATACTCTCTCATGCCATCTCATCTCATCTCCAAGGCTCCTGGCGCACGCCGTTGAGGAGCAAGCTCAGTGGACCACCTCCAGTTGAAGAGATCACAAACTCAAGCTGCAACACTTCTTCAGAGGTCAAGCTTTACTTATGAAATATATCCACAAAGAACGTGTCACCGTAGTGTGGCCTTATTCACATCCCTTTGTTGCTTCCAAAGGCATTTATATTCCCGGTGAATCTAACAAAGAGCAGGGAATATTTTTAAAATAAATTGAGCACCAGAATGTCACCCAAACAACCTCTGCTAAAATGTTCTACAGGATAGATCAATTCCATATGACTTTTAGCAGACATGTAGGATGCCGGGAAGCTGAAAATCTATCTCGATGAACGAAGGTCACGGGCCCATCCAAGATAACCTCCCCTGATTTTCTAGGATATGCAGTTTTTAGACTGGATCATTTGTTACCCTGCAGTAAAGAGCCGCAATACACAGCCACTGACGTCTTATTGGAAGTGTGGACAGAAATAAAATTTGACATTCAAAACAGTTGTACACAGAGCACTAAAGCCGTGTCCTCGTCTACTCATTCAATTAATTCTAATCAGGTTGCTTATTATTCATGGGAAACTTTTGAGTTGATTTTGTTGGAGAAGTCAGTAACTGCAGCAACGCTCTTGCTGATGCTCAGGGATGACATCATCAGCACGAGGGAGCAAAGCTGTGTACGATCAACAGACTTCTATTTGTTTCTGTCACAAACATCACCTGCTCTCTGACATAAAATCAAAATGAAACGCAACACTCAAAAGATGAAGTAAGACACAGGCAAAACCGTTTTTTCAGTGACTGTCGAAATCATTTGTATAACAGTGATTTTCATTGATCCATTTCTGTCTGTACCCATTATCATGCAATGTTGTGAAAAATAGACACAGCACTACTTCTTAATTATTTAATGTAGACGATAATAAATTGAACAAAGTCCCCAAAGAAAACGTTGTCACATGTCACATGTGTGGTTAGACAGATGGCTTGTTTGCTATCTAGAACTCCATCTAGATCTTCATCACTAATTAGCCAAACTACATTAACGAAGGAATGCAAACAATAAGCAGCGCTCTTAAAGTCACAGGCTTAACGATACTGCAATGGACTAAAGTTGGATTTGCAGGCTGGGCAATATGGTCCAGGCACAGCAGGTTCTAATGTAGACCACATCACTCTCAGCTGTGACCAGAGAATCTCTGAACATCTGCACACAACTAGCAGAGCTGCTTCCAGGGACGGGAGGGAGGTGGTCACTCTGGATTATCTCAGTGCCTCTCAATTACCCATGCTGCCTTGCAGTATCGCGGGTACAGGAAATTGTAAGTGCCGCGGTGCCGTCGACACTGAACCTTCTAAACAGGATGTGTAGCCTCCATATTTTTTTGGATAACAGAAACATTCTGTAGATTTGTTCCTGCATACAAATGTGGGCTTTCACCAGCACGTGGTTTATAGTTCATGTAAATTATCCAAGAACAAAGAAACTAGACAGGTCTACAGGAAATATACTATTCAGCCAACACTGATTATACAAATCAAAGAAATACACCCTCTCAACACTGCTGAACCAGGTTCGAGTCACAGTGCAAACCATTCCATTCTTTAGCAGTCAGCAAACAACCATTTCACAAAAAATGGATGCCGCAAATGCAAGCCCCCTTTCCCTTCTTGAACCTCGACTCGCCATCATAAGTCCCCAGCCATGTGGAAATAGGGAAACCAGTCAAACAACAGGTAAATAAAATCAAGTCACATAGATTAATGTAATGTGTGTCAATGGGGACTCTGTTGAAGCATTCGGCTATGGCAGCCCCTAAATAAAGGCAAGACAATTTTGCCTAATGCTGCTCCCTTGTGGAATAACTTTATAGGAGACAATAAATTACAAAAATTGCCCACAAGCTTTCTCTTGATAATAAATACAGGACATAATCAACATTCTTCCATTCCTGCAGTGCTTGAAATTTCCATTATTTTAGTACTCTATCACAGAGAAGAATGTTTCCTCAGTTCATATAAATAGCAGATGTGCATCTGTCACGAAGGGGCCCGGGGGGGGGGGGGGGGGGGGGGGGGGGGGGGGGGG